>OY735239.1:36555867-36573367 GCA_963457665.1 Thysanoteuthis rhombus
ATTCTCCGATTTATTTCTTCTGTGGATAACTCTTTTTGAGTATCTCTCTCTCTTTCTCTCTCTCTCTCTCTCTCTCTCTCTCTCTCTATATCTATATATATATATATATATATATATATATATATATATATATATATATTATAATGATAGAATAATTTTGTCATCCAGAGAGAGCTGTTTCGTTGTATTACAACTCTTCAGTGTGGCTATGGACTATCCATCATACCATCCTGCACCACAAGGTAGGATCGAAACCTTCTCTTCAGACCCAGAGGCTGACATCTTACCTCTGCCCTACGGTCAGTAAGGTTGATTTCAAGATATATATTCACTCACGCATAAGTCCCCATCCACCAAAGTGCTCTATTCCTAAGTTGGAAGAGCATTGCATAAGCTTATCCATCTGTATGTGTTCTTGTGTGTAGCACTTTTGGTCAAAGGTTTGGGGCCACAACATTGAAAGTTGAATGAGAACACAACAGGGCATTATGTTTAAAGGAAAAGTGCTTTTTGCAGTCTCCATCATCTTTTTAGACTAACGATGCTCACATTTTGTGCTGGTGTTTTTTAGATAAAAGATCTATTTTCTATGATAATTTTAAATAAAAAATCTATTTTTCCAATAATTTTAGATAATTTTTTACATAAGTTATACAAGAAGGCTATGGTGATTCATTATTGCAGCGTACAGATATCTATCTATCATATCACAATAAAAAGAAGACATTTTATTTGTTCATAGCAACCAATGTTTTGTGAATTCTAATTAAACCTCTTCGGAGTACAGAACAGATGCTAAAATAGATAATTGAGTATTTTTTGAAATTATGCAATTGTTTTATTTGATTGAAAATATCCGTATAAAATGTGTCTAAAAAGTATTCTGGCAAATGAGTTTAAAATATATATTTGCTTGAAATAAAGCACAATTTAACAATAGATATCGGATATCTGTTTTTGTAAACTTCATTCTATCTTAATATAGTTCAGTTTTCAAAATATAAGCATAGCTTCTGTGAACAAATGAAATGAATATACACTTTCAGAACTTTTTTTTTCCTAATTCTTTCCCTCTCAGTGTGCATACATGAATGCATATATACGAAAATACATAAATACTTATACACTCAGATAGATTTGGAAAAAAGAAGAGATAGTGTGACACAGAGTGCAGACTGATGTATACCGATATATAGATAGGTAGATAGATAGATAGATAGATAGATATAGATAAATAAAAATATAAATAAAAAAATTGGGAAAAGGCAAAAATAAATTCTTTTCATGCAAAAATCTCATTGGTCATTCATTGAAATAAAAAAAAAGCAAATGTTGCCGGGAAAAGGAACAAATATGAAACGCTATGAAATATGAACAACGAACAGATAGAAAGATCCACCGACCCCTGAACAACGACGACTCCAGTTTGAGATGGGGGCCAATGCGAATTTCCGTCTGATTAAATGAACCTAGGAGATCTATTCGCACGGCAAATATTATTCTTCCATTTAATTCTACCAACAGAAAAAAGCGTGGGAGATATCTCATTAATTTCAACTTTCTCTTTCTACTTTCAGTTTCACTTTTGTCTAAATTATCAGATTCGATTTTTCTTTTCTTTGTCAATAATGGGCATGGACGGTGATTCTCTTTTATTATTCACTTTACTTCCAACAAAATATTTCCCAATATCGTGATATTGCAATCGTTAAAAAGGCGCAAATGAAACAAAAAAATTGAAATGTTGAAAAAGGAGGAAAAATATACATTAATAGATGAGTTTCCAAAATTGTTTGTTCTCTCAGAAATGTTTGGAACTCACTGATCTTAAAACACATCCACATTGCAATTGAATATAGCATCAATCATTCAGCATTATATATATATATATATATATATATATATATATATATATATATATATATATATATATATATATATATATGTATATATATATATATACATATATACATATACATATATATATAAATATATATATATATACATATACATATACATATACATATATATATATATATATATATATATAT
Organism: Thysanoteuthis rhombus; assembly: GCA_963457665.1. NCBI lineage: Eukaryota > Metazoa > Mollusca > Cephalopoda > Oegopsida > Thysanoteuthidae > Thysanoteuthis > Thysanoteuthis major. Next base: position 36,557,919 of record OY735239.1, read on the forward strand.
ATATATATATATATGTAGTGTATGTCAAAAAATGTATCATCAGTCATAAATTTAGTGAGAGGAAATTCTTTTGCCACGATTTCCTTAAATTTTACAAATAGATGCAAGGTTATTTTTTGTTTTCAGATCATATTCATGTCCTTCCATTTCACAAATAGAAATTATGAAAAGAGTAATCACAAACTGGTTATTTTAGGATTTGAAAAAAATCATACAAAAAAATCTGAGTGCTTCAAAAATATATATTTTACAAAAGATGATTTTAGTAACGACCATGCAGTGCATTTTGACGATAAAACTTGATTTAATCAATATTTTATGCTCCATCTTTTTGCGAGCAACGTTGTTTGGATCCCCCTAAACATTGACTCATGTAAGGAATTTATTTAATCATGTGTTATTTCATAAAGAATCTTAGTGTTCATGTGGTATTTTATAAGGAATCTAGGTATTCATGTGATATTTTATAAGGAGCCCAGGTATTCATATAGTATTTTAAAAGGGATCTAAGTATTCATGTGGTATTTTTCGCTGTTTTATTGAATCAGTGCTATTAAAATGCCTGAGTCACCAGTCCCTCTTTCCATTTTTTTACCAGAAGCATCTTTCAGTTTTTTATTATATTTAAATCGGTATAGTTGGTTGTTCAGTCAAGAATATCGATTTGTTCACGGAGAAACCAATTTTTGTACGGAATGTGCAATTTGGTTGGGGTGATTATCATGCTGAAATATCGTATTTTTATTGTTAGGAAGCATTTGAACAGCACAGGTTTACCTACTACAACGCCTAGGTACATAGTTGAACTCATTCGATTTTCAATAACGTGTAAGACACTCATTCAGTTCGATGATATGAAGAGCGTTGCATAGTTGCTTATAGCAGTTTCCTTCCCAATCTTAAAGTGCTCAACCCTAAAGACGAGAGCATTAATTGTAATTAATAATTGTGTGATCCACTGACAGCTGTTTCGTTGTATTACAACCCTTCAGTGTGGCTATAGACTCAATTATCCTTCTAGTGGTCCTCAATAACACGTTAAAGATTGTCCTATGTTTAAAGATACTTTAATATTATCTCAGTCAGGCAAAGGCAAAAATATTGAAGCACAAAGTGAAAAAATGATCCATAATTATAGCACTTAGACTAAATGATGATCCTTCAATCTATAGTGATAGACCCTCATACAGTGCATGTCAAATAATTATGCGAATACATTTTTCCCCTTGTAAATTCTGCTACAGTGGTAGAATTTTGGTAATATTTCACACTAACATTCGGATGGCATTATTGTACAATGACTACAAATACTGAAGTCAAATGTTCAGGAGATTGAAAATACGGGGTACTTTTTGCAATTCCATAATTTTTGTCGTTCCAATTAAACATGACTAGAAAACACGGTAAAACACTAAGTATAAATTGATTGGATAATTAAGTAATGCAGAGAAAAAAGTTTAATCAAACTATGAAAATTTATATACATCAATACTGAAGTCTATGAATTACCAGAATGAAATCTCAAAAACATAAACTCTGATATAAAATCATCTACTTTGAGATGTAAAAGCTTTGCCCACGAATCACACATATTAATTGATCGTCCGATGATTTTGCTAATTTCTTTTTTTTTGTAGTAGTTTTTGCTCTTATCAGAAAATCTTACATGAGTCTTTTTTTGGTAACTGATGCTCATCTCTGATCGGGTAGAAATCTCGAGAAAAAGATGGCCATTGCATTAATCTACCATTTTTTAAACCAAGAAAGGGGAATCGACATGCATATGTCAAACAGTACGTTGTCTTGCAGAAGATATGTTACGTTCTTAAACTGAATGACTTCTTTATAAAAGAAATGAAAATTGCCTTTCAATATAAGCTAAGGAACTCATTTGTACTGGATTTGATAAATGCCAAGATTCAACCGTCTAGTCTCCTACAATTTCAACCGAAAATATAACTCCTCCGCAACCTTGACGATTCATACTCGTACAGGATGTTTATTTCTCCATCTGGCCCATCGAGAGTGATTCGGCTCTCGTTAGTGAAAACAACATCATTAAATCAATTTCAAATGATTTCTCGCTAATCCCAGACGTTTCAAAGGCGGTCGAACATTAAGTCTGATACATTGGTGACATGACGAAAAATTCCACATCAAGATGATTTGGCCACGTTACTTCGATCAACATCTCCGAAAATAAGTTTGTTGCACAGGAAGGAAGTTTCTGACAAGACGACTAATTTAAAACACTTCCTACTGAGTTATCATCCCGAGCTTGGCTTTATCTGTGGTTATGCGATGCATCATGGCTCAACAGACACTGCTAAACAGTTCTGCTATTTCCAAGTATTGTACTGCCTTTTTGAAGCTGTATGGTGATCGAATTTTTCTCAGTCTGTGATAAATCATTTCTACGACGCATATTTTATTACTTTTGCAGTGGCTGCATAATAATTTGGCACCTCCACAATGCAAGGTTGGAACCGAAAAATGGCATCTGCTTGTTGAATACTGCATAGAACGTCTTCATTCATGGTACGTTGGCACAGGTCAGTGTCACCGATGTTTGTGCCAAATCAATTTCTCTATCTTATGTGTAAATTTACATTAGTATAACCTTTCTTCATAATAATTTGGCACACATTATATATTCTCTAAGGTAAGGGTAGTCGGCCACAAAAATGAGACACCCGATGCGGATCGAACTCACTTTATGATCAAGGGACCATCTTAGTAACCGTCGATATACAATAACAGTCCAATTAGATATCAACTAAACCCGAGATACTTTGGTATGAAGCAATGATGGTGGATTATCCAGGAAGGATATAACTTATAACTTTTGTAAAGGTCTGCTCACACCTTGGGACAACTAAGTCTCTTACCTTCGAATGACTTGAGAAACACTAGATATGCCCACTCAACAGCTCTGTAAGCTTCTGAAAATTCAATTATCTTTCATTATTCATTAACATACCTGTATCCACGGAAAGATGACATGTATTAAATATAATGACAGTTTGCATTTTATATAGGTGGATAACAGAAAAGATATGTAAAGGACAAAACTTCTGTACATCATAATTATGGAGGTTACGTCCCTTTAGTAACAATGCTTATTTAATTGATTTGGGTATTAATATACTGGTACACCTATCATATCAATGTAGTAATTTTTTTATTAGATGATGCATTGTAAACCATTATCATTAATTTTTGATTTCTACTTTCCTTCATCTTGATTTTTATCGTAACTTAACTCTGGCCGTCGGTCTATGGCATGTACTGGGCTTTCCAAGATTTACCAGGCTTCACATGACAAAATGGATGGAATTAATAACTGCTTAATCCCCGGAGATTCCAAAATCGAGACAGCGCCTCCTCATTGTATTGGTAGGATGGTCTTGAGTCACCCTGACACCTTTGTGCTATTGATCGCAAGGCAGTAGAGAATTTCTGTCTCTACCCACTACTACACTCGTGGGGCTGCACTTTAAACCAGTCTTTGTATCGATACTCGTTGGGAGACGAACACATTATGAATATAAATCTTTATATTCATCGCTCAATAACTGATGTTTATATTAGATTTTGATTAATCGTAGGTTAGTCCAAAGCAAAAACCACAATGAAAGAGACTGGTATGGTGAATAAAACCTGTTTTCGTGGCTTATAATCGGTGAAAACAGAGTTTGAACAATTGCACTACCGCAGGAACACAAGTTGTAACTTTTCAACACTCATTCATTACAGGTATGTCAAGATAGCTTGACTGAGATCGTAACTCTTCAAGTTGGCTTGGAATTATAGTTGTCAGTCTCATAGGCCAGCCAAGAAAGCCAACTCTATCCTACTATTTGACAATAGCTTTGGGAGAAGAGATCAATTCATGCCTTCCCCTGAGCATAAATGAACACCAACTGTTTGACTGACTTTTCACTCTAATCCTAGCTTCCAGTTGCTTTCGTATCATTACTTTGAATCTAACAGAGATTTTACGGTAAGGATAGCACTGTTTAATTGTCAGAGGCCAGGCGTATACTGGACCCCCTCGGGCTAGAGAGTGAGAGATAGATTCTCACCGTGGGGTTGCTCTTTGATTTTCCGATAATGCTGTTCAAATCTCTGCTGTAGAATTACGGTCCAATTCAAAGTTGTGATAGAATTTGAGAAAACAACTGAAGTCAGGACGATGGTAAAAAGCTAGTAAAATTTATGTTTCAGTACTTCAAGTATGAATTTGAAAAAAAAGTCAAATATCGTCTGTCCAATACTTCGTGCTGTTAACTGTTTGGCTACCTACACAAGCCATGTTTATGAAAACACAGGAACTCATGCGTCTATCAAATGTGTTAGTCATACGAGTTATCCCTAGCTGGGAGGGGATAATAAATCTGGATGTTCGGAAAGTAATTACGCATTTTTCATGTTCGGGAAGTAATCACGTATTTTCAAATCACAATTGCCATTCGAAAACATTGAACATCTGACATTTACGAGCCTTCACTGCAACAGAATAGATTTGACAAATGTTTCTAATCGCCTGTGTAGAATTACTACCCCTTTCGAAATTCATACAGTAAGCAATGGCAAATATGTAGCTTTTGAAGGTTTCTACCATCCATGGAGTTGAAATTTATCATCCACTATAAAAGACACACTGCCGGATAGAAGAGATGATTAAATAAATCCAGACGTTGTACCATTCAACCCTGACATTGCCCGAGTTGGTTAGCTTATTTACAGCAGTGGAATATGTGATTACTTCCTGAATGTGGAAATACGTAATTACTTCCTGAACACCCTATTAGCTTAATTCATTTAGAGTGAATACAAACAGTCTCTGCTGAAGTTTCAACTCGACAAGCAATTCCATTCTCCATTCCGTCAACCATCCGGCCACTCTGCGCCTCTTGTGATTTAAGTCGTGTAGATGAACATAGAGTCGTACTTGAAATATACATTGTATTTATGGAAACTGGGGGAATTAGTCATGGGCAAAACATGTAAGTTGTTTACAAGACAAGCATTTTTTTTTGTTGTCATTTTCACAAGTTGAAATGTAAGTAAATCAAAATAACTGAAGATGTAGAACACGTATCGCCCATTGGCAGTGATCATCGATTTATAAGATTTCTTTTATCGACTTGGGTCTTAATTACTGGATATGTAACTCGTCTCCCCCAAGATGACCCTGAAGTCATACAATGCCAACATGTCTAATTACTTTTAATATAGATTTGTCTACAAAGCTTCTATCTACATATACATACACGTATATATATACATATATATATATATATATATATATATATATATATATATATATATATATATATATATATATATATAGATAGATAGATAGATAGATATATAGATATATATATATAGATAGATAGATAGAGAGAGAGAGATAGATAGATAGATAGATAGATAGATAGATAGATAGATAGATAGATAGATAGATAGATAGATAGATAGATAGATAGATAGATAGATAGATATTGGGTGCCATATTGATATAACAGTTGTTTTTTTAAAGTCCCCAAAACTGTTACATGGTGAACAGCTGATGATTCCAACAAAAGAAAATTTACACGTAGTACAATGATAACGAAGTATATTTAAAACAGAAGAAAAACATGGAAGAAATTTACATAAATCTTATTAAGAGATAATTGGAAATGAATGACTAAAATGATACAAAATTGTTGAAAAAAGATGGAAATATTATACAAATATATATTTCCAGATTCATACCTCGATCTTTGGCGATTAGTATTAGCGAGGATCAAAAATGAATAATAATTTCTCGGTGATATTCCCAAATAAGACACTGGTTAAACTTTGGAAGCCTAGTAAATGACACAGACCGACGGCCTGGACTGAGTTGAGATTTTTTTAAAGATTAAGGGGATATCTAAAATTGATAATAATAATGATTCACAATACATCTTGTAATAAAAATATACTCTAAAATGCCCTTGTATATTTTATACGAGAAAAATCAGATAAGTATTGCTACTAAAGGGGTGTGGCCTTCGTAATGGTACTATAGAGCTGTGTTGTACCTTACATATTTTTCAATTGTCAATCTTTAGAAAAAAAACTCTCCTAATATTTGATATTTGTCAATTTTCTCCAGGCGCTGGTAAATAATAGAAGTTGATTATTTGAGGGGGAATTTGTGCAGCTGTTAAGTGGACATGTTTCGTGTTTAGCAAGTCATTTAGAAAAAGGCAGGTGTGTGAGTTGTATTGATTATCTTTAGGAATATTAAGTCTGACAAAAAATAATTATAACCTGTAAAGGTACACTTCTTTCAGAACTTCTTTTGCTGTCTTATTAGCCATAACATGTTTGGTTAAATTGAGATGTTATTCGAAAAAAAGAAACCACTTAAAATCGAATGGAAATAATAACAACTAAATTTCTTTTTCAGAAATGAGTAATTAGCCACAAATCTTTAAAAGATGAGTTTTGTTAAAAAAATTTCCATCAGATTTTCCCTTCCCTCTAAGGAGAGAAATTTATTTTGGCTGCTTTTGTTTTTATTTCTTGGTATCACGGCCTTCTCCCACTTCACGAAAATTCACTTTACGCCAATCCACTTTTATGAAAGACTTCAAGCCACCATACTTTTGAACTATGTCTGTGAACATCTGTGCTCTATTTCAATTTATCATCTGCATCTCTTAAGGGAATGTTTCTTAAGGTATTATAAAAAGCCAAAGACAGCTCGTAAGTGCGTTCTGCTTAGCATAGAATTGTCTGACGTGGAAATTTATTTGGAGGGTCTCGGAACGCTTGAATAATTTTGGCTTTTGAAAAAAACCCTTAGAACACTTGGTTTTTGACAATGGGAAACCCTGTACTATATTCAATTTAATTCCAGATTTCTACCTTGGAACCTTGAGAATTACATATTTCTCAATAGGGCCATAGGTCAGTGTTCGAGCCTGTATATCAGTCGTTTTTGAATGCTTATTTGCAATAGATCTCTCATTATTAAACTACTTTTTTAGTCAAGTTCAATTCTTGTTTTGTGTTGTCTTCACAGACTCGATTAATGAGGAAGTGAAATTCTGGAATATTCGATTGAATTTCCCCAGTCTACATCTTTGCTATATAACAAAACATTTTACCCCCATTTTGTTAATTACCACATCACAATCTTACAATATTGTGTGGACAAACATTAGTGCATGCATCAGAAACGAGAATGCGTAAAGAAAGAAAAGAAATATCTTTGAATCGATGAGAGAAAAATTCCTCGATCCAACCCAAAAATCTAATCAATTCTCCTTTTAGACCATGACTCAACCCCCAAGAAAATTTAACTGAACTTCATTGAGAACCGGTGGGGATACTGAACGGACAGAAATATGGCTAAGGTAGAGGAGGATATAATTCAAGGTATTTAGGGATCCAACCGAAAATGCTATTCTCCTGTAATCCATTGCACGCATTTCTAATAAACTTATTGAAATTCATAGAGATCCCTTGGGAGATATTGTGTGCACTGAATAACGGATCGACACGATTCAATACTTATAAATCTTTAATCTTTATTGACAGCAGTAAACTCATTTCAGAACATAAACTATTCAGAGCTAATTCATCCTGATGGTGGTCTTTTCTGTTTGTTATTGAATAAATAGATCAATTTATTATAAATAGATAAGTATTTGCCTCGGTTTGTGTAGTCAATTTCCCTTTTTAAATGGCCAATATAAGAGACTGATTGTCGATAAAAAGACATTAATTTGGTGAAAATCTTTCCATCATCGCCATCAGCAGCATGCAGCGTCCGTTGTTGGACATAGACCTTCTCCACGATTTGCCGGACCTCTCTATCATGGGCACCGCGGAGCCAATACTTTTGGGGCAAGTCTAGTTCGTCACACTATCTTATATTTTGCCAGATATAATTTTGCATGTGATCTTTGGGGTTCCACGTTGTGATACGTGATATCCATCGGTTTTTGACATTCTTGAAACATTACCAGCCGATTGCTTTTCGAGTTTCCATGATATTCCTGATTTCTGCTTTTTCTTCAATATACTGCGCTGTCTTGTGATCTCTCCATATGATGTTTAGCATGGTTCTCCGTAGTGCTCTCGCGTGAACTTCAGTTTTATGGTCAATCTTTTGTTTAGGTTCCATGTTTCAGCTCCATAGGTGACTATCGGGAGGATGCATTGGCTGTTGACCCTTCATAATCAAACTAAATTCTCAGTTCAGTTTAATTCTCTTTTATTTTTTTGTTGTCTTTTCAGTTCACAGAACCGGATGAATGTGGAAGTGAATTTAAAAAATGTTCGAATGAATTTCCCCTGGTCAACATCAGTGCAATATACCAAAGGTTTTTCAAGTATAGAAACCTTATTTTGACTATCGTTTCCTCCATCTTCACTTTCAGTTCCTTTTTATCATGATTTAGAATCGGACTGTATCCTGCAGCAAATCAAAGACTCCTTTCTCGTTTGCTACTATCGAATAGGGAAGTGTACAGTTCCATTCTAAATCTTTTCATTCTGATCAAACAGCTCAAAGTTTACACGTTTAGCTGCAGAGTGCATAAATAAATTTGTCCAATTGAAGAATTTTCTGTGTGTAAGGAAGAGGTGCAAACTGTTCCACTATCTGAGCAGACATAATATAGAGTTAATGTTTGAATTTTCAGCCCCATAACTATGTCAGTATGGCTTGTACACGTGAAACATACATATATACATAGCCAGCCAAACCCATTTGAAAACTGAAGAAACCTAGGTTGACTGTTTGGGTGACGGTTGCAGTTGACAATTTCTAATTCAACAGAAACATTCTACTGTTTTGAAAATCTGCATTAGTGTTCCACTAAACCCTTTTTAATTCTTTTTTTTTTTTTTTTCAATCTCGGGGAACAAAAGCTTTTGTGAACTTTTTGCAGTCTTATATTGACGGATATATTAATAATAATTCTCCAGAACCTAGATGCTGGTAGTTGTTTTTTAATCGATTTCAAATGTTTTCCAGAGGCAAAACGCCAGTGATGTCCTAAATAGATTTCATTCTGACCAAATTTATTCGTCGCTCCCCAACCTTGATGAGATCTGCGAGACTAGACCTGAAATTCCTTATTGTTTATCACTGTGAATTTGAAACAAAACAAAACAAAACACAAGGGTAGAGAAAATGGGGGTAGTAGAGAAATGGCCCACTACCCACAGAAACAATTTTATTGACAGACCTCTAAGGTCAAGCAATAAAAAAGAAAAGAGAAGTTCTCAGACATCCAAGTAAGGTTGAAAAGAAATCTGTTTACCTGACTTCAAATTTTTAAGATACGATTGTTTAATTATTGACTGCGATAGTGAGTCTTTCTTCTTCCTAGATGCGCCAAAACCTTTTTTCATATGTGCCATTCTTTGATTTAGACAATCCACAAGTGGTATCGTAAACTAGAAAGAAAACGGTAAATGTTCTTTTTTATTGAATGGATATTTTAGAATTGAATTTCAATATAAGTATGAAGAGAGGGGGATGCTCGCTGCGGTGATCAGACTTGTTTTGGGACCATTATTGTCCCTTGGAGGTCAATTTGCTCTCTCCAAACATATTTTCATCTATCATTTACTTATCTTTTTGACACTATTCTGATTTTATCTTCTTTTATCAACTCTACACGATCTATTCTTGTCTTTTATCCCTACCATTCTGTGTTCAATTTATTTTTGATCAAGTGAACCATGACTTCTTGACAAGGGGTCTAGTGGATTCCTCACGACTGATGCCGTGACTTCCGGGATCAACTGACTCTCGACTACTATTGTACCCCTACTCGATGAGAAGAGAATTATGCTCAATATAACATTGAGAGATCACAATACATCATGTTAAATTAAAAACGGGTGCAAGAATTATCATTCTAACCGTTCATAAACTAAAATGACAATGGGCTGGTCATGTTATCAAGAATAACAGGCAACCTCAGGGCATCATGACTCACAAGTTGGGTCCTCAGAGATCACATGCAAAAATATGTCCGGCAGAAATTAAGATGACGTGACAAACTGGGCAAGAAGTTGAGAAAGTACTGGCTCTCCGAGATCCTTGATAGAGAGGATTGGCTAATTATGGAGGAGGTCTGTCCAAAGACGTACGCTCAAATGTTGGCTATGATGACTTTTTGTTCTTGACGTACTGCATTACCAAGTTAAACTAAAGAATGGTAAGCTTTCAAGGTTTTGTAATAAGCAATATTCGATGTAAATGCGTTTTTTATACCAACTCTTTATCGATAAAATATTACATTGACAGTTTCCGTTCGCTTAGACAGAGCGTTCATAAAGGTACATCATGTGGGAAATAGTTTTTTCTTCTCTGAAACCATTGCTTTTATATATTCCCCCCAAAATAACAATTCACTCTATCAAATCAAATTACTGGAAAGGTCCATATATGAGGATTGAAACCTTGGGAATGTCAGTTTTTAAAAGAGACTAATTTGTTTTCTTTGCTTATTTACATTGGACAGAAGGTATGTACACACCAATGTTTGTATATTTGCTTGTTTGTTTTTGGCTTTCTATATGTTTTTCTGCACAGTATTTCCATAAGTTATGAATGAATTTCATCAATATTTCGGAGATGAATAGATCTTGGACCAAACGATATTTTGGTTTTGAGGTAGATCTAGATTTTATTTTGGTAGCCTTCCTTAACATTGTGAGATAGGAGATTTTTTGGTTTCTCGTTTGTAATAACACAGTAATGACATCATTGTAATTGAGATGTGCAATAACATATAATTACAAATGATAATGAATAATCGTTACTGTTTCTGTCGCAAAAGAGTCTGGCATCTGTAAGCGGTTCGCTCAATTCTCAATAACAATGGCGTTGGCGAAGGTATATACTCTGTGGATGCTGATTAATTAAACGTTATTGCAAAGATCTATTTGTTTTAACTTTCTCTTAACCTCGGAGCACCACGAGAAGAGGGGTGGCCGTCGGGCTATTCCTCGTGACTATTTTTATTCTCATCTACTCAATTCATTTTTTATGATTCACTTACGCCTGTCGAGGCTTGGCCACAGCCCTTATGGAAGTAACTGAGGAATTGGACTTTCTTGGCTTGTCCATCTTCTGGACTGGTTGCCAAACAAGGTTGAAGGACTCTGCTTGTCCGGCTATATACGTATAAATGGGTTTCAAGAAAAGATAGATTCATGATTTCTAGAACGAATAATTGAGAATTGAATATAAACTATCTTAGCTAAAGTTTGGAAAAGGTTCGCCATTTCGATTTTGCACACTGCTTACTGTTAGGTCACCCACACCTCTGAATGAATGGACTATCATGAAAAAAAGTTTACCAACTCCTCGTCTAGTCCCTAGGGAATTCCATCAAAAAAATTTATTTTATCGCTGGATATCTGTTCCCTGAACGATATTCCCCTACTACACCTAATCAAGGCAGATGCCGAGAGAGAAATTGGGGAGTTATAGAGTGAGAGAAATAAAAAGAGATATAGAGAGAGCAGGATAAAGGAGAAAGATAGAGAAAATAGAAAAAAAGAGATAGGGAGAGAGAGACACTGAAGAAGAAAAAACTAAAATGCGAAATAAGACAAAACGAGAAAGGACTGTCCATCAGTCAAAAAAGTTTAAAACAACAAATACAGAAAGTTATACATTTAACGTATGAAAGGAATGAATATCTCTGCATCTATTCAAACCTCTGATGTGGTTGTTATTTTTATTAATTCCACAGAGTAAAAGGCTTCTTAGAATAGACGTGCGTTTTGATGTTTTCTAAAACACAACGTTTGAGGTCCTGGGGGTTTTGTACAACAAACATGTCGGAAATAAAAGCACAGCAATCAAAATTGAAAATGCAAAAATGGACAAAGTAGACCATTACATTTATTTAGAGCAACGAATCCCTGTGGAATTCTCAAAAGAAGAAGAAATCAAACGAAGAATCACTCTAGGATGACAAGCCTTTGGTAGAACAAACTCAACCTTCAAGAACAAGAAAATCCCATTAGTCCAAAAAAGAATACGTATACAACCAATTCATCCTCTTGATAGTCACCTATGGAGCTGAAACATAGAACATAGCAAAGAGACTGACCTGCGAACTAAAAATCCATCCAACGTGCTCATGAGAGAATTGTGCTCAACATAACTTGGAGAAATCACAATACAGTACAATATATTAGGGGGAAAACGGGAGTTTGTGACATCATAGAAACAATTAGGGAACTCAAATGGCAATGGGCCGGTCATGTAGCAAGAATGGCAGATGACAACTGGATATCACGACTCACAACATGGATCCTCAGAGATCAAATGCAGAACCTAGGCTGGCAGATAATAAGATGGCGAGAAGGACTGGACTGGTTCAAAAAACATTGGCTTCGCAACAGCCACGATAGAAATGTCTAGCGAATCGTGGGCAAGATCTTTCGACTATACGGACGATAAAAGACTGCTGATGAAGAATGATGATGAAATGCAAAGATTCAAATATCTATTAATTCCTCAGGAGGGATGACTATTAAAAGATCAGGAGAAAAACATGTATATGTTTTATTTAATGTCTTCTAGGATACAAACATCTGAATAAGACATCTAATCAAATCAATGGCGGGAATATCAATTCCCAAGAAGACAAAGATACCAAGAAACAGCATGTTTGCTTGTGTCATTTAATATCTACCAGACTGCAAAAATTAAATACCCATACATCTTGTCAAATCTCTGGGGATGTTATTTCCATTAATTTCCCATGGGGAAATGCTCTTTCGGAATGGCTTGTGAGTGTATATGTGGTTTAATGTCTTTGAGAATACAAAGATTCAAATATCCTTATTGATTTTGAGGAGAATGAAGCCAGTTAGAAAAAAAAAAAGATTTTAACGTATGTAAGTATTATCATGTCTCTCAAGGTGCAAAGATTCTAATACAATATCTTATCAAATCTTTTCTGTGGTTGCTATCTATATTTATTCCTTAGAGGGAAAGGCTCTTTAGAAGAAGGATGTATATTTATTTCATGTCTCGTTGAATGAAAAAATTCATACATAGCATTGAGTCAAATCTCTGCAGTAGTTGTTTTTTTATTAATGCATAGGAAAAAAGCTACTTAAAAATATCCTTGTTCACATTTTACTTGATTCCTTTTAATCGTCATTTTCTTCCATTTTCAAACTTAGTTAATTTCTTTTTATAATGTTTTGCTAAGATGATGCGTTTTGTTTTTATTGGGAATGTGCTTTACAAACTTGCTGTTTAGAGCACCATAAAAACTATGTAACCAACCTGGAGATGATTACGTGGATCGAAGCGGATATCATCCTCAAAGTAATGATGTATAAAGATGAAAACCAGCCTCGAGTAATTCAATCTGATCTGTTGAATGCTGTGTTTATAGACAAGAAGAACTGTTTGAGTGACTTTGATAAATGAACAACTAAGTTATGGCTAGAAGACTAGGTTAGAGGATATTAAAAATATCATGTTCATGTTAAGCTGTATTGGGTATTTTCAGAAGTGGTCCGAGAGACAAAAATCACCAACCGCCAACAAGGCATTGGGTGACAAGACTTATCGACATAAGAATTGAACAGAGACTTCAGATCTAACAAATGGGCTACTGTGGCACACAATTAAATAGCTTTAGTCAAGGCTAAACAATAAATTCCTTACAACAGCCAATACGCTAATCCGCCTCATGCTAGTCAGAGCACTAATGCTAACCAATATCCATCGGCCAAAGTGTTTCCAAGTGTCGAAACTGGACCCTGTATTAATGGAAGAAGGTCACTTCGTCTGAGTCTCGGTTTCTCCTGATTAATGTGAATGGAAGGATAGGTTTACTTCTTTATCTTGTGAAAGCAATGCTATATGGATTCACTGTGAGAAAACAAGTCTTGGGACAGTGTGATGGTTTTGGCAGCGTTCAGTTTGGAAACGTTTGGTCCTGTGATTTATATGAAAGAAATATTGATTTATTTCAGTAGGACGATGTGCCCTTCACACACTGCGCGAATTTCTGGAAGACGAGGGAGACTTTGTGGTTTGTTTTGCCCCCAAGCTCACAAGATCCACGTTGAGCACTCAGAGGGGTATAGTGGACCCACAAACTCGCCCTGCCGAACCTTGATCATGTAACTTGCAGCTGTTAAAGGACCTGCAATTAGAATCCTTGCACCAACTCCCTCAGAGGTTTTCCAGAGTCTATTCCTGGTTGGGTAAGAACTGCTTACAAGGCAGCTGGTCATTATGATTTTGATCATCAATGTAGACATCATCCATCGCCCTACCTGATGCATCAATGTGATCATCCGTCCCTCGGGCAACACTGAAGGCTGATATGATCTCTCCACGCGATATGAACATTTGCTTATCACATTGAAAGTTTTATTTATTATACTCATAAAATATCAAAATTGAATTTATTCCCAACGTAGCCGGGCCAATATAGTATCATCAAGTTCTCTGAAGAGGGTTTAATGATATATTTTGAACGAATAACGTGCAATAAAATGTTGAATTACGCATGCGCAATAATGATAGTTTAATGGTTCATATTCAAAGACTTGGAATGATCATCAAAGGGGGAAATCAGAAAAAATAGGTTTTAATCGCAGATATCCACAACCACACTGCATGCTTCTTTGAACGCCAATGTGATCGGCAGCCTCTCTTCAACCGATACTCGAGGCTCAAATGATCACAGAAACTGAGGATCTGAATATTGGATTATTACATCGAAGTTTGTAATAAATATATCCATGAAATGATAAAATTGGATTCTTGCCGAACGTAATGAAGCCATAATTCCTGTTTATTTATCGTCAAACTATGAAATAATTATGTCATTAAAGCATTTTGATGGCCTCTGAAGAGGAACTAATTATATTATATAAATGTTTTGGCAAGTGATTCGTAATCAAAATAACCCTATTTCAGTCGTTCATCAGAGACGTGTGAAGCAGTATCCTTGTATGCCTGCTCCCATGTACGTGAACATATGTACGGGTATACTCATATTAAAATGTGTATTTCTGAGCAAATACTTCCTCCCTCTCTCTTTCTCACTCTCTCTCTCTCTCTCTCTCTCTCACACACACACACACACGAACACAAACACAATAAACTCTTGATGGATATTTTCTTCGTTTTTTCCGGCGATACAGTCATATCAAATTTAGGAATTCTTTAGGAAATCGTACTTCGATAGGAAAAGATGTCTCTTTCTATTCATTGAATAGTTAAAGCAAAAGAACTTTTTCGTCTGTGTTCATACGTTTCTATAAACATTAATGTAGGTGTTATACAAACAGAAATATTTGACATCTTATACCCTTTGCCAAAATATCATTTTTATCTTTTTTAATCTCATTCGTCTCACTTCATCCAAAGCAATATTGAATGGACTTCCTTGACA
>OY735239.1:36578367-36583367 GCA_963457665.1 Thysanoteuthis rhombus
TTTGGTACCTTCATTCGCAGCCCTGAAAGACCTCCAAGTGGAAACAGATCACATTTATTAGATTTTAAATTTGAGTCACTATCCTTTGTTTCTACGTCAGCAGAATGGAGTAAAGAGACATCATGGTGGAGTTGGTCGTGGCAAATCACACGAAAGAGGAAAGGTGACTAATCAGAAAGACTATGAAAAGGCGGTGAAAAGAATGGGGTAACTAACGAATAGATGATTGATAATGTCTGCTCATGGTGTCATCGATCAGGTGTTGTTAGTATCATTGACCTGAGACGTAGGTGATCGCTCCACAAAAGTTGGTCAAATGAAAAAAAGAACGATAAACTTTCGTCGTCCATTTATTTTAGACCAGAGGTTCCCAACCCGTTCCAATCAATTCCTCCTCTGATCATTTTTCCCAACCGTCAACCTTAACTCTTGCCCTGTTACCAGATATTCATACTAGCGACTTGGGGCGCAGAAAATTATCTATAGATCCATGATTGTGAGATCACAATGCAATACTACACAGCAAACTGTCAGAATATCTATGTTTCTTCATAGTTTAATGACAAACCCCCTCATTTCCTGCTCAACTGCTATTAATGCATTGCATCTGGCCGATTCCATTACGTAAAAAAGGTTGGGCAGGAACGTGCCGATTCAAACAAACACTCTATGCACATTTACATGTATTTTATATCGATTTGAAACCGAGATCCAAAACCGTTACCAAGACTGTCAAAATAGATTTTTTTCAGTTTTCAAGTCAGTCCAGCCGGATATGTATGGATGCATGTATGTATGTACCACGCATACAGGCCACACCAACGGAACCAGAGGCCTGAAATTTCAAACATTTACTCTTTATTATGTCAAGAAAGAAAAAAGTATTTTTGCAGTGAAATTTTATGCTAAATTGTTCCCTCAGCGTGCATCCGCTTGGTAAATTTAGATTGGTATGTATCAAGCGTATTGGCTGCATCGATTGAGTAAGAGGGTTGGTATTTCAAACATTTTATCCTTATCATGTCTAAAAACGGTTTTTAGTTTCAGTTTGCAATGTAATTTCATGCTAAGTCGATCGCTAATATCTGCCTGCTTTTTTGAAAAGTCAGTGTCATTAATATTAACTGCCCAACAAAAGACAAGACAAGTAAGTCGTTCATTGATCATACTCCCTTGTTATATTTTAATTGATCACCCCAGCCGCTGCCAAAAGTGGTTGGTCAGGTGACTAAACAGACCTATCCATCTCTTCGATAATCTCTCAGCTTTATATATTTATTTATTACAATCAGATCCTATCTATCTATCTATCTATCTATCTATCTATCTATCAATCTCTTTCTCTATATATATCTATATCTATCCATCTATCTATCTATCTATATATATATATATATATATATATATATGTTTATATATGTATATATCTATATCTATATCTATATCTATATATATCTATATATATATATATATATATATATATATATATATATATATATATATATATATATTCATTAGAAACCATAAACCGAAGATCTCGACAAACTGTCAGAATATCTTTCTCCAGTTTTCAAGTCAGTCCGACCAGCTATGAATATATGTATCAGTTTCGTAAATATATATATATATATATATATATATATATATATATATATATATATATATATAAAGAGAAAGAGGGTGGGATATACGAATATAATCTTGTTACCTATTTCCCTAACTTTTTCACCTATCACAAAGTACTTCTTAACTGACCTATAATCATTTCATGCTGAAATTAGGCTCTGTTTCTTTGGTGTTCAAAATTGAGGAAATTAAAAACTTTCCCCAATCGTAAGTGAATTAACATCACCCAAAGTGACCGAAAACAATTGTAAATAACTAGAAGAAATAAAACATTTCATATTACGCCATCGACAAAAACAAGATATTCGTAAATAGATTAGTTGCTTCTTGCCTCTTTCCTGTTGTAAGTTCCGACATAATTCTTGCTATAAATTTAATTATGTTTGGTCGAAAGTTCAGTTACAAAGAATATAATTCTTCAGAATGCTAAAGAAATTAATTTCAAAAAGAAAAACTGCCTGACAGTCATGAGAATATAAGAAGAACTTGAAATTTTCATTTGAAATCTAATTTCTAGATATAATCTAATTATTTGCAAAGCCAGAAATAGAGAAAAAAATTCTTTCCAAAAACATGTTGCTATTTTTTCCTCTCATAGTGAGATGTTTTATCATATAAGATAGAACATGGTTCCATAAAACGGACGGAATGTAAACTGCAGTGGCGTATGGTGTTTTCTATTTCAGGTGTGCTCTATGCTACGGATGCACAAAAAAGCAAAAATATTTCAGCGTCTTTAAAAAGCAACAGAAATAGAAGCCTTTTAGTACAATGCAGCGAAATTGGTCCCCATTGTCAAATACAAAGTTTCACCCTCTCGCTCGATCGATGCTACAATCAGCGAACAAATAGAAAAGAATCAGAGAAATAATGAAAGAAAAATAAAAGTTATATTGGACTCTGTTAACCGTCAATAATAGTGTCTATTCAAAATTCTAATTTCCATTTATTCTATAATTTCTTCAATCGGGGCCATCATGAGCATTTGCTACTCCTCTTCCAGGGGGGAGGGTGCAAAAGGGTATATTTCTGAGGCGGGAGCAAAAAAAGTTACATCCGTTGGAGGCTTAGTCTTTATTTCTATTAGCGCTATTATCAGGTTGATCAAGTCAAAATATACCATGGGTTAGAGGACCCCAATAGATGCATCTTCTGAAATAGCGCACACTGAGAACGAGGAAACTTTTCATGTCTTTCCTTTATAGCTTAAAGTTTTCTAAGGTTATACAAAAGCAAAGCTCAGAAATCAGGAAGTAATTATTGCCTTTGAAGAAAGGGTGTAAAATAGCACAAGGAGTAGCTCACAATATACCAATAAATTTTCATGCTGTACGTACACAATATGCATAGTTATAATGTCAACAAGCACAACCTTCGAACCAAAAATCTAAAAATTATTTCGTAAGAAAAGATTTGAAACGCTTTTGTTTAAATCAGGTCGGGGAATCCAAAATTTTTTTTGCGCGCGTATAAATTGCCTCTCTGCCCAGAAAATTGGGAAAAAAAACAAAAAGTATTTTGAAAACAAAACTAATCAAATTATTGTAGTAAACATAATTCTAAAACAAGGAGTACAGCAAACGAGTTGTGGAACTTTCCCTATGTGGATAAAAATGCACTTCCTTGCATCCTCTTACTGTCCACTACATTGCTTTTTACAGAGAATAAAATATTTTTACGCTTGTGTGCATCCGTAGATGAAATCGCAGCAAAAATCCAAATCAACATACGGCACTAATAAATAGATTCAGATATTTAATTGAGATTTGATATTTAATTCCACTCTAAGACGGGTAATTTCCTCCAATTCTCTCCAAGCAGAAAAAAAATGCCAGACAGATATCAGAAAAAAATATCGAAATTTTCATTTATATTCAAATAATTTCTATGGCTATAATTTTTAAAAACGATAAACAAAGCAAATATCAATGGAAAAAAAAAACGTTTCTAAAGTTTTCTCCCGACAGTAAGATATTCTATCATGGTATGAAAATATAACACGTTTTTATAAATCAGACGCGATGTTTGTAAACAGACACCATTATACTATTCAGATTTAACGAGTACACTCACCGGTAATCATTCAATTTACCTTGAATATACAAGAAAAATAACTGCACATAATTTCACAATGCCTCCTTCTCCAAGAAAAAGGAAACTGTCACATTCTGAAAACGCAAATATTGTTTGGTTATTCAAAGGTGGAACGAACCAGCATCAAATTGAGTCGACATCTTTCTTTCAAAAATATTGTCAATTCAATGGTGATCTCAAAGTATCTATTTCACGCAATAATTATTTTTTCAGCATAATTTCCTTTGTCAATGCACTTAATTCAGTGTAAAATATTGATCACATGGATCGAACATACAATGAGGAAATTATATTAAGATCCACTACGCCAAGCGATTGATTTATTGATACCCCTTTGTAAGCAAAAGAAAATAATTAGAAACAAATTATCATTCACAGACCATGATTTCCATCTAATGATAATAGGCTTTAGGGTTCAAGGAATCCTTATGAATGTTTATGTCTTTTATCGTTTGAATTCTTCATATAATAATGTAAAAGTCGTTTGAAGGAGAGAAAGAAAGACGATCATGGGTTAAAACTTCTGGGTAAACTAACATTGGAGAAAGAAAATACCGATGGTAAACCTCTTATCATGGGACAATATTCTGATAATTTGAGACCTTGGAGAATCTTTGAAGATCTTGGAGAATCTACTTTTTTGAATTTGGTTAACGATGTTAAACTGGTAAATAGGATAACCAATTATATTGTCTGAATCCGACAGCAGTTATTTATGAAGTTCGGATGTGAGGAGAGAATAGATAATCTTTTGAAATCTGCTTATTCCTTTCTTTTTATTTTTTATCTTTTTTATAATTACTTTTGCTATTGCATTTAACTGCCTTAGAAACCAATGCATAGGCTTATCAAGTTTGGTGCAAGGCTACACATTTTGCTGGGTAGCTCTCTGTAAATCTCTAACAGATAAATTACACCGCTATCACCAAGAATCTCTTCACCAGTTGATTATCCCTTAAACAATATATCAGATTTTAGAATTATATTACCTAATGTTATGCAAATATTGGTTTTGTCGGCTTGTGATAATGGTCTGTAAAGCGATTGGCCACACTAGAAAGAATAACCTTTTTCGCCAAATATTTCCAATAGCATCCAAATAACACGTATTTCTCCTTTGTGGACATTGACAATGATATAAAATGAAAGACAGATCAGAACGATAACAAGTACGTTCCCGCTTCTAAGGAAAACTGTTATTGGATCTGGAAAGGACAATTCTGAACCAACTGTCCCAAAGATACTAACAACTGAAGTTTTGATTGATCATCTTTCAATAT
>OY735239.1:36585867-36620867 GCA_963457665.1 Thysanoteuthis rhombus
TGGGCCCACACTCGCCCCTCCCTAATTCTGAGGACTTCCAGCATACTGACCGTGGGCCATGGATGATTCATTATTAAGATCTATATTATAACACTCATAAACCTTGGAACTTATATGTATACATACATACATACATACATACATACATACATATATATATGTGTGTGTGTGTGTGTGTGTGTGTGTGTGTGTGTGTGTGTGTGTGTGTGTGTGTGTGTGAAGGAAAGAGAGAGTTACAGAACCGAAATATACGACAAATTGCAAAAAATTCATTTAAATGTATTTAATTAGTTAAATTATACTGTTAAATGAACTTTTTACATTGTAATGGACAGGTTTTGTATTTCTTGTACACACACACACACACACACACACACACATATATATATATATATACATATATATATACATAGATTTTATTATATATTTTGTTTCAAGCCAAGAAACATTTTAGTCTTCATCTATTTTCTTAGAAGTGAAACAAAAAAGACTTCTGAAAGATTTTTCCTGCCAGAGAAGTGTTTGTAGGTTAGCCCTGATGTGTTTGTAGATTGGTGCGATTTTAAGTATGGTTTCTTTGTTTCTTTGGAGCAAGAACGGGTCAAATATGAATGAAAACTAATGAGAAAATACAAAAGATACCAACGACAGTTTTGGCAGGAAATTTTGCAATTAGAATCCATTCAACAGAGTAAACAAAACGTCGACGCAGAAGTCGGGAAGTTCAACAACCTTCAAACACGCCACCATCACATTTGACGACATTTTTACATCTTTTCCTTATGTGAATACGGGAGTGAAGGAATCATGAGAAATATTGTGGCTATTTGCTACTTTAAAGTTTCTTTTTCTAAAAGTAATTTATTTATTTATTCAATCCAAACAATAATTTCTTATTACCGCTTTGTTCATTTTCTATTTTCTTTCAATTTTCGTGTTGAACCTTCGTATTTGTTTTAAACTTTATAAAAGAATTGGAAATACATATTTGCGCATTGCTACAAGATTTTCCAACGCAAATGTCAAGATCTAGGCAGAATGCTCATAAAAAAAACCTAAGATATTTCTATGTCATTAAGGGAAACATCATAGTTCAGGTAAGGTAAGGCACTGAGAGTGGTGTCGGCAAATTCAGATTCAAGACACAAGACACGGGTTTTGAAGATCTTATGAATTTTGCAACAGCGAACGGATTCAGAATCATGAACACTTTTTCAAGAAGAAACCTAATAGAAAATTGACTTGGAGGAGCTTCAATGACGAAACCAAGAATGAAATCGACAGCATCCTGGCAGACGAGAGCAATGCCGTCAAAGATATTCAGGTACTTGAATCAATTCAATGTAGGAGACGATCACAGAATGGTTTTATGTAAAATCCAGATTAACACAAACAAAGAACGCAGGAAAATGTTCATCACTAAAGTGCAACCACTAAACAAAGAACTCAACCGAGGCTTCAAGCTCAAATGGAAAAACGGGTATGAACATTTAGCCAAACCAGAAGGAAATGATAACGACATCAACTGGTTCGACAAGCAAAATAATAACGTTTCTAATAGAATTCACCAATATATCTAAACCAAAGAGGAAACAATTCGTAAAATCTCAAAAGAGACTAAGAATCTCATACAAAAATCCAGGAATCTTAAACCACCGTCAACAAGAGAAAAGACTGAAACAATAGGTCTAAATAAAACCATCAAAAAGAAATAAAGAGAA
The DNA here is from genome assembly GCA_963457665.1 of Thysanoteuthis rhombus. Taxonomy (NCBI): domain Eukaryota; kingdom Metazoa; phylum Mollusca; class Cephalopoda; order Oegopsida; family Thysanoteuthidae; genus Thysanoteuthis; species Thysanoteuthis major. The sequence continues at coordinate 36,587,589 of OY735239.1, forward strand.
AATCAGATACAAGATACACGCCAGCAGTCATCAAAGCAATTCTTTAAAGGGGTTGAGGTTTCAAAAATATTACCAAAACTGTTAATGCCGAAAGGAAACAAGTAAGCTGTGTACTTAAAGATAATGGACACCCAACAACAGACAGGGACTGATTTATCGAGCGTTCCAAGGAATTCTACTAAAACATATATCCTTGTGAACAATTAACGTAGAAAAATATACAAATTGCGAGCAACCAGTCTGAAGATTCTGTAGAGGTTTTTCCGTGGGAGGCGAAACAAGCTATCAAACAAACATAAGATGAAAGGTAAGTTGGCCGTACAACATCACCATCGACCAACTAAAAAAGCAGGTACAGTCATCACTTGAAAGCTAGCCACCTATTCAACTCATGCCTCAAACAAAGTAAAGTTCCATAAAATTAAAACACTGCAATCATAATGATTTTATACAAAAAGGGAATCAGGGAGCCATCAACATCTACAGGCCAATAAGCCTACTCAATTACATCTACAAACTTTTCACCGATGTAATCAACAAAATGCTGGATGAAAACTAATTACGGGAATATACGAGCTTCAGAAGAGTCCACTCAAACGTTGACCACCTTGATTCGTTAAATTAACTAAAAGAGAAGGCAGCAAAATATAAAACGCCACCCTCTATAGCATTTGTAGACTTTAAGAAGGCCAAGAAGTTATTGATGCTATCATTCAACAAAGCGTAAGCCCAGTATATGTCAGAATATTGCCACATAACCACCGTCAAGCAGTTCCTACATAAAGACTTGGACGCCTTCTAGATCAAAATACGGGTATGATAAGGAGATACCAGCCTAGCCAAACATTTCACAGCTTGCTTCTAGATGATTTCCAGGAAACTAAACCCCAAAAAGGGATCGGGATTGATGGCGAATACCCAAGCAACCTCAGATTCGGGGACGACATCGTCCTTATACTGATATTTTTATGGCCTTCAGATAATGCTGGATAGACTTTTCTTTAATTGTTTAATTAGTTTACGTTATTTAGTTTGAATGATGCATTAATCGTATAAGGACAGGGAATCATTTCAATAAGAGTTTCTATGTAATATAATGCAATTCATAATCATTCTGTCGGATCTTATATGTCTGTTTCTTAACACATAATAATCTCTTTAAAAAGAAGCGAATAGACAGAAAATAAATGAGATGAAAATTTTTGGCGAACACAGGTCATTTTAGCCTTTGCATTACCAGCATCTGTTTAGCTCAATAGTCAGAGCAAAGCTACGTTGCACCGGCTATCCTATCGGTGACAGCTTCGATTCCTGCAGACGACCCATTTTTTTCTATGTTGTCTATTTTTAGTGATACATTAACCGTGTACCGATCGAAGATCATTTCAAGGAGAGGTTTCTATGTAATAAAACGCAACATTTATATATATATATATATATATATATATATATATATATATATATATATATATATGAACATAAATGATCGTTTTTATATGAAAAATACTTTTCATAGGTATTTGAAGAAACACTGAATGATAGGGTAGCTACTTCAAGATAGTGTTGCTCTTGACATCGAGTTAAACAGCTGCTGGTAATACAAAGTCCTGAATAACTATTTCAATTCAAAATTATCTGGACCTTTACGTTACCAGCAGGCTGTTTAGCTCAGTGGTAAGAGCACTGACGGGAGATTATTTCAAATAGAGTTTCAATATAATATAAGGTAATAGGATGGCAAGCCTTTGGCAGAGCAAGTTCAGCCTTAAAAAATAATAAGATCCCATTAATCCTAAAGAGAAGGGTGTATAACCAATGCAACCTCCCAATAGTCACTTATGGAGCTGAAACATGGAACTTAACGAAGAGACAGACCCGTAAATTAAGAACCATGCAACGTGCATATGAAAGAATAATGCTGGGCCTCACATGGAGAGACCACAAGACAGCACAGTACATCCGGGATAAGACAAGAGTTAAAGACATCATAGAATCCATTAAAAATCTCAAATGGCATGTTGCAAGAATGGTGGACAACTGATGGACATCATGACTCACAACATGGATTCCCCGAGACAACATGCGCAACCGAGGCCGGCAAAATGTTAGATGGAGAGACGAGCTAGACAAGTTCAGGAAGTACTGGCTCCGTGACGCCCATAATAGAGAAGTGTAGCAAATCCTGGGGAAGGCCTATGTCCAACGACGGACGCTAAAAGACTGATGATGATGATGATGATGATGATGATGATGATATATGTTTTGAAGTTTTTTTTTATTCCTATCATTTTCAAAATACATGGTCACTTTATCTCCTCTCTCGATTCAGTTTTAGTTCATTTGTTCGAATAGAAAACCGAATAACTATAAAATAGTAGTCTGGTGGCGCTAAAATAATTACAAGTTTCCTTTACTTTCAATTATTTGCTGTCGATTCTTCAAAAATGCAATTTGACTCCGAGGGAAAGACATTATTTTCAATATAAACTAATTTTGAGGTTCGCTCATGGAATTTATTGTTTCAAATAAATATTTATTTCATTTAGTTTGGAATGTTTCTGCGCTGAATAGTTTCTTATATGTATGATATACGCCATTGGATATTATCAAACTTGGAGTCATCCATTTCGAAGACATAAGAGAAAGATTGTATTGCGCCATTATCCCAATTGCTGTCCACTTTGAAAATCAACATAATTGTTATGAAGATAGATATTGTTATTACCTGCAGTATTATCAGGAACTTTCACTGTAAAACGTTTGATATTAACATTCACCATTGAATTATGTGTATTAAAGAGGAATGATATTTTTTAGTCATTACTGTACACATTTCTTGATGTACCTACGCATATTATTATACTTAACGCTTCCTTCTTCAGGGTTGAACACTCTTTAAGTAAGGAAACTCGTTCATTATAAGCTACATAGCAATGCTCTTCCAACTCTAGAATAGAGCACTCTGGTGGATAGAAAATTGTGCGTAAGTAAATATATTGCTCAAATGCGGTGAGTGATAAGTTGTGTCATGTAATAACGGGAGATCATTACCTGTGAGTTTTTATATAATACAATGCACTTTGTAGTTATATATATATATATATGCGTGTGTGCGTGTATGTGCTTTGTAATTATGTTTTAATAAGCAATAACCGTCTGATTATTTAACAGCCAATTTGATCATTAGGACTAATAATTGCTTAAAACCTTTGTTGATGAAGCTGACTCTCCAAATATATATAGATAGACCCCATTGCTGCATCTGAAAGGCAAAGAAAGACGCACACTATTTGACCATTTTGATTATCAATGAACCCATCAAGAAACGCCATTCAAATGTTACTTGATTCGATTTTTCATAGACCAATCCTAATTATTACGGGTTCAAATGTCATCGATTTCATTTTATTTTTTGTTCACAGGTCGATTTATCTTATATTTTTAGTTGCTCTGTACGGCAACTTATTCAGACGGTGAGTAAACAGCACGTATCGGAAATAAAATGAAGAATTATATATAGAAAAGTTTTTAACTCGGGTCCGTTTTATCCTGGAAAGCTGCCTACGGAGTAATCTATAAGAGCTCTCACAGCTAAGAGATCTTAACTGACTTACTCGCAGCCCTTTTTATTGATCGATCTTCTCCAAGCAATACAATGCCACTCGGTACTAACAGGTATTACATCAGAAAAGGCGTCTGTATCTGGTACAGTGTAGTGTTCATTGAATACTCTGTTTTAGAAGGAGTTTATTCGTTGGGTTCATTAAAAAAAAAAAAACAATGATTCGAAACGACGATAATGTTGTTCTAACGGTAAGCCGATGGTGACAGAAATGTCTTTCGAGCCGTTAGAAGGGTCCAGTTGATCCTTCACCCTTCCCAGATCGTTTAGCGGTTCATTTGTTTTTACGTACACTAGTTGTATTATTAATGGTATTATTTTGATTAATCTTAATCAAGATGATGATAGCCCCATCTTTTTTTTTTTTTTTTTGGTTCCAACGTCCTTCTGTCATCCGGGCATTGTCAGGAGACTCTGAAAAAGACCACTCTTTCTGTTCAAGACATCATCATTAAGATGATGATGATGATGATGATGATGATGATGATGATGATGATGATGATGATGATGATGATTTCCTTTTGATTTTCTTTTGTTTTTTCTTTTGCTTTGATTTCAGTTCATGAAAGTCTCAAGCCGGGTCTATACTATAGAGCCATGATGCTGACAACCTCGTAAGTTATGATAGTCGTAACAACAAAAAAAGCTGGGACGGCATTTTGCATATACAGACGATTCACAACTCTCATAAAAAATACTTCTACACACGCATTAAGTGACAGAAGGTAGATGTAATGCATATATTCACATTGACAAAGATTTTCTCATAATGTGTGCACTTTAAATAAGCTAGGTTTCCAAGGTATGTTGTTGATGAATTCACTAGTCCAATAGTAGAAATTATTATTATTATTATTATTATTATTATTATTATTATTATTATTATTATTATTATTATTATTATTATTATTATTATTATTTCGGAATCTCACACCAGTTGCCTGGTGGTAACCGCTGGAGTTTGAGTGACAGCAAGTCTCCTCAAGTCTCTAGCCCTCCTCTCCTAGTACTCATAGGTCGCAGTAATTCTGCGATTTACGGTTTCAAATCGGTTGCCCAGTGGTTATCGCTGAAGGCTGAGTGACAATAAGTCTCCTCAGGTCCTCAGCTAACGTCTCCTCCCTCTTTCGCATATCATGACAGAGCTACTATTCGTTGCAGTACTTATATTTCTAGCACCTTCCTCGGTATCCGTGCAGTTCCAAGTAGCGCTGTGGTCTGTACGGTCTCTATCCTCCCCCTAATCCCGATCTCCTCCAGTCTCTCCCTTAGCGTTTGGAGGACAGTTCCTAGTGTTCCCACTATGACCGGAACTACCCTGGTTTTCATGTTCCACATTTTCCTTAACTCCCTTGCTAGGTCCTGTTATTTTTCCCTTTTTTCACCCTCCTTCTTTTTTACTCTATGGTCTGCAGGCACAGCAACGTCTACTATTTGGCAGGCCTTCCTTTTTTTGTCTACTATTACTAAGTCCGGTCTTCTTGCCTGGATGAGGTGGTCAGTTTTGATATCAAAGTCCCACAGTAGTTTGTGGTTGTCATTCTCCAAAACTGCCTCTGGCTTGTGCTGATACCACTTTTCCCCATAGTTGAATCCCATTTGTTTACTTAGTTCCCAGTGTATCATCGTTGCTACTCTATCGTGTCTATGCTTATACTCCTTATGGGCGAGCTGACTACATTCACTAATTATGTGGTTTACTGTCTCATCTCTTTCACCGCACATGCGGCATTTGCTGTTTGTATGTGTTCTGTCGATTTTTGCTTTTATGTAGTTTGTCCTTATGATTTTGTTTTGGGCTGCCATGATGAGCGATTCTGTTTCTCTCTTAAGGTTTCCCTTTCGTAACCACGTCCATGATTTCTCGTCTGCTATATCTTTTATCTGTCTTTTAAACTCGCCGTACAATTTTTTCCCTTCCCACTTTTCTTTTCTAGTTTGCTGTACTGTTCCATTGTTTTCTACTTTATTGTTTGTTGCACTATCCCTCGCGCTCTTTATGATTTCTTCACTATTTGTTTGCACATATCTATCTAGGACTACTTTAGCTCTCTGGACACAATCTTCTATGCTGATGAGCCCCCTACCACCTTCTTTTCTCTTAACGTATAGTCTATCTGTATCATCCCTAGGGTGTAATGCTTTATGCATCGTCATAAGTTTCCTTGTTCGCCTATCTATTGATTGGAGCTCTTCCTTTGTCGATCCTAGGAACGGTCCTGTATACCTAACTACTGACACAGCCCAGGTGTTCATTCCTTTTATTAGGTTTCTGCTATTTAATTTGGTTTCTAATATTTTCCTTATCCTTCTGAGGTATTCTCTCTTAATTTTCTCCTTCATCTCTTCCCGTTTTATCGTGTCACATTCAAGGACACCTAGGTACTTGTATCGGTCTTGTGCAGTCAATGCCCTAATCTTGTTGTTGTCCGGAAGTTCAATTCCCTCAGTCATTGAAAGCCTTCCTTTGTGCATCACCATGATTGCGCATTTTTCTATCCCAAACTCCATTCCTATGTCCTCACTATATTCCCTTACTTCGTTGAACAGAGTCTCAAGCTCTCCCCTGTTTTTTGCAAACAATTTAATATCGTCCATATTATTATTATTATTATTATTAGCAATCTCAGTCCAGTTGCTGGCAGTTACTGCTGGAGGTTGAGTGACAGCAAGTCTCCTCAAGTGTCCATCCCTCCTCTCCTTGTTCTCATAGACTATGGTAATACTGCGGTTTACAGTTTCACAACGGTTGCCCAATGGTCATTGCTGAAGGGTGAGTGACAATAAGTCTCCTCAGGTCTTCGGCCAGCATCTCTTCTCTCCTTCGCCTATCATGTAAGTGCTGTGATTCACATTTCTGCGTTCATTCCCCTTCCTCTGTTAGGCCACCACTGCAAACGATTTGTTATCATCATTATTAGAAGAAAAAAGAAAGATGAGACTGTTTCGATTTTCTTTCAATATGATATGATAGACATGAAACAAAACTGAAGATTTTTGACATATTGTATATTTTCCTTGTGTCAAAATTCAAATGTGAAACTAATTTGGAAACGTTAATGGTGCTTTCTTCTTCTTCTTCTTCTTCTTCTTCTTCTTCTTCTTCTTCTTCTTCTTCTTCTTCTTCTTCTTCTTTTTCTTCTTCTTCTTCTTCTTCTTATTATTATTATTATTATTATCATTATTATTATTATTATTATTTCGAGTAAGCTCAGCCCATTAAAGCTTACGTGAGCTGTATGATGTCCAAGAGTCACTTCCCTTATCTGAATAATCCAATTTACCTTTCATTTCCCAGAAGATATGATGGACGATTGAGGAGTAATACAGAATGAATGGATGCTAAAAATTAGGAATCAGCATCAAATAAACATAATAACCATGAAACCTTACAATGGTGGCATACACGAAATGAAATAATATAAAGAGAGTTTGAATGTATGGATGAATGGGAGGGACTGAATAATCATACATTTCAATACAAATATCCAAATAAAAAAGTTCTGTTCCTTTGTTTGAGAAGATTGGAGTCCATCTTTCTAATACAATCCAGAATACAGAATGAAGTGATGAATAAACACGAATATGATAATCCAATTGTTTGCGTAAACAAACACAATCATCCAAAGGTTTAGCATTGGAATTTCCAAATTCTATGAACATTGTCATTCAAGACAGACATTTCTTTAGTTCCATGGTGGAAATTTGGCAGAAACCCTTTAAAATATTTCAATGTATGAAAATAGTACATATATATATTGTATACAGTGTATTGTAGCTAGAAAGATACACATGGACATGTTCATTAGGTTTAGATATATATGTATAAATACACAGTCTAGGAAGTTTTACAGTTAATACACTAATCATTAAGGAAAACTTTTTCAATAGATTTTTTGTGTCACTTCAGTCACCTGTTTTCCAATATCTGTCAATGCAATTTATGTAATTCCAAAGTGTTTTTACCTGTTTCCTTGATAATCTATTATTATCGTCCAATGTATGAATTGTCTTTTGTTGGAATCATCAATTGTTTACCATGTAACCGTTTTAAAAACAAAGCAGTTATATTAAGATGGCTCATCAGCAGTGTTGATCAAACGCCACCTCCTTTAATTGTATATATTATGCCACTCATGTAATTTGTCACTACATCTAAGTTCTTTTATGTGTTTGTACATTAATATCATTTTATACTACATATTTATTTTTTGAAACAAGGCTGACTTACGTAGGTTACCCTAAAAACGATGAGGGATCAATAAGTAACAGACATGAATTGCTCTTCGTGTCGATTCTATCGGATGTTCACCCATGTGAATATTGAATCCGTTGTTTCAGATTGCATGCAAATCAACTTTTGATATCATCTTTGAGAATACAACACAAAAAAAACTTCGATTCTCTACCAACATGTTCAACCGGAAAATTTGACAATTTTTCCACTGACCTTATATATATATATATATATATATATATATATATATATATATATATATACGCTAATTTTGGCGATCCCTAATGATATGATTTGCTGGGAGTGGTCCAAGGAATATTTCTCGAAATTATTATCCACGATACATGCATACAAATCAACAATTGCCTGTTTTTTAGAAGGAATAAGAGAGAGAGAGAGAGAGAGAGAGAGAGAGAGAGAGATCAGATGGGAGAGGGACAAAAATCGTGGGATGAGTTGAAGTTATAAGTAAACATTCTGTTATGTAAAGCATCTCTGTGTAATATTCCCAGTATATTGTATACTTTATGGCTTAGTCCAGATTGAAACATGAAACAACTCGGAAAGCAAATATATTGTTCACACCCTGACCTTTTTTTAAGTATGGGAACGGCCCATTTGGTGGACATAAAGAAAAAACACTCCTAGATGTGCACTTATGTTTGACATGCAATAAACTTTACATGTTTGTACCTTTTCGAACCGAGTATAAAATGAACAAATATTGTTTCTCTTTGATTCCAACAACTTTGTCAATGTTTCTCTCACCATTATATCCGTTCATCTGAAGACTTCCTGATGTTGCATAATAATTACAGGATCTTTACATGAATGAATACTTTGTACTTTTAGCCATAAGTTGCCTTTGCGTATAAAGGGGTAGTTTCAGGTGGAAAGCTAATAAAATTAATGACGATTGCAGGAGTAGTAAAGACCATTATATATATATATATACATATATATATATATATATATATATATATATATATATATATATATATATGTATTTGTATATATATATATATATATATATATACTTATTATTACATATGAAAGGTCATTCTTTGACTATGGAAACGAAGAATGATGCCAGCAACATAAAATGGTATACATTTGACCCATTTCAAACAGTAACATTAGTTATATATATAGTCAAAATGTGACCAATTTAAGGAACACTTTGCTATGATATTTCAGTGATAAAATGACTGATGTACAAAGGATTTTGAGTTTAGAGCCCGCCCATCACGCAAGAGCACGATTTATGGTTTCCCAGATATCGAAGTATTATGAGTATTAAGTTCAAAATACTTTAAAATATGATAGTCTATTAGTGAAATATCAAATGAATGAGAAATATGCTGCAAGATCTCGTATCACTATTCTGTAAGCTTAAACAATCATATGCGAGGCTGGGAGTCTAGAATAGTCACAGAGCATTCCATTCAGTTCATGTGGAAGCCATTTTCTCCAACTTTTCCTTCGCGTTATGATGAGAATTCTCTGATTCCGCTTCAGTTTTTTGTCCTTCACTGTTCACAGTTGAAAATGGGATTCATTATTCCGATTATATATAATGTTGACTGAATCCTCCTGGTGATTTACTAACAATATTTCAATATCTATAAATTTCCCAAAGAGCGAGTAATTACTTATGGTTATATCTTTGAAACTATCAAATCCGAGGAAATTTATGGCATCAACTCACTTATGTCGTGACTTTGTTCATAATTTATAGATCAATATTTGATTGACGAGTAAACAGATGATAGGTAACAATGATTAGTATTTTCTCTCTATCAAACACATACATACATATTTCAGCATAACTCTACACTTTCAAAGTGGACGGAATTCGTACAAAAGGTTTTTGATCTTCGTACATAACCTTTTAAGGATGAATCTGGCTTCAGTATACTTTTGATTTTTTTGTACCAATTGTTCAAAAGCCTGTCAATTCTTAAGGTGTAAAAAGATGTTGAAATGTTTGAAATGTATTGGGTAATTTTTGCATTCACTGTAAATAAAGATCGTAGATATTTCCAATGTATAACATATACAATACCATTTGGAACCCGTTGTTCCGGCTCATAAAACATTTCTCAAAACGGCTTGCGGTAATAATCAGTATGTCTCTTGCATTAAACTCTTACGTCGTTTATTTTCCGACTTCGTTGTTGTTCCCTAATCTAGATAAACTGATGTAAATACTGTCATAAGCCTAAGGGAAATATGGATTCTACCGATATTAGCCGAGTAGAAGTTTCCAAATGACCTTTTTTTTTCTCGAAGCGACTAGATTCGCTTTGATAGCCTTTATAGGTCGCGTTTTGCCTTTGGTTTATAAATAATGTATTTAAACGACAAACAACGAAGGCTTTAGAAGTTGTTTTCAAAGCTTCGATTGCTAGAATACTTGAAAGACGGTGAGATAGATGTATAGATAGATAAAAACAGCCAGTCAGATAGATACTCAGATACATAGATAGATGGATGCAAACAGTCATCATATGTTGACAGACAGTTTAGTCATATGTAAACAGACGCATAGATGCAAAACGACAGATAGATAGATACATGGTGAGCGTTGCAAGGTTTCATTGCTAAAACCAGGTTTCATTTTGGCTCAGGCTACTTGCGTTCACTTAATACTGACACTTTCTTTTTGATAAATGAATCTATTTGTTCTTCTACTTTGACATATCGCCAGATACATTGTCAAATTTCTACACCAAATTCCTACCTTGGCAGCCGCTAGCATACAGGCCACAGAACTTAAGTTTATACATATATATATATATATATATATATATATATATATATATATATATATATATATATATATATATAAACATATATGATTACTAGCAGGGATACCCGGCATTGGCCGAGGGAAACCTAACTTTAAGACATTGAAAAAAATATTCTCTATTTATTCCTATCCAACACAACAAATGAAAAAATGGTATTTGTACAGTAGCCTAAAACGTTATGTCCATTCCACGCTGTTTACTACCTGTTGTAGATTGATGGCTTTGCTCAAGTTGGATTTTCATAAATCAACAAAAAATTAAGTTGAGGGTATCATCATCAGTCCTTTATCATCCATCATCAGACATATACCTTTCCCTGGATTTTGACACACTTCTTTGTCGTGGGCGTCGAGGGGTCAATATTTTCTAACCCTGTCTAGTTTGTCTCGCCCATCTCATGTTCTGCCAGTCTCAGTTCCGCATACGAATCTCTGGGGATTCACGTTCCAAGGCACGATGTCCATTGGTTGTCTTCCATTCTTGCAACATGATCAGCCCATTGCCATTTGAGTTTCCAAATGGTTTCTATGATGTCTTGGACTCCTGTTTCACCCATTACGTACTGTGCTTCTCAGTTTAAGGGCTATTTTCTTGCTTAGGTTTTATGTTTCAGCTCCATAGGTGACTATCTGGATGATGAGTTGGTTGTGTACTCTTCTTTTTAGTGGGATTTTCTTGTTTTTGAAAGTTGAGTTTGCTCAACTGGAGGTTTGCCATCATAAGGTGATTTCCCGTTCCCTTCTTCCTTTGAGGACTTCGTAGAGATTCGTTGTCCTCGGTAGAGGTAGAGCAGTCGAAAATTAATGATAATGAGTCACGATACACCATCCTCCCCGAAATAAAGTAGAATAATTACCAGATTTAGCAGTACTACACATAATCACGTGTTCCTAAGCTTCAACTCTTCATTACTTTCCCTTTACTATGACTTGATTTAGGATAAATTTTGTCATCAAGAAAAGAGCAAAGGTAGAGGGAGATTCAAAAGCATCCACGGACCAGGACCGTATCACTTTTACTGTTTGCTAAAACATCGAATCTAACAAACGATACGCCTACATCTTTTTGGGAATTGATTCTATTCCGAAAAAAGTTTCTGCCATTCGTGATAACAATAATTGACAAAAATCCTGATATAAAACTTATTTGTCTTCACTATTTAGAACAGAGATGGCCAAAACTGACGTTCTGTGACCTCGAAGTTTTGGTAATGTGAAAAATGGATATTCTTATTCCCCATGTCAATTATCAGGTCGATAGGCCTTGTAGTTTTAGCGTGAATGATGTTCGATCAAACAATCAAAAGATTCAAATATAATATATATTATTCAATATATACAAATGAAGACGTATAAATGTATGTATATTAATAAGTATATATACGCAGTGTCCTCTCATACCTTCAACTATTCTCTCTCACCCTATCTCACACTCTCTCTATCCCTTCCTTTCTTCCTAATCGTTTTCCCTTCTATATCTCTCCTTCTTTTTCCATTTATGTCTACCTTTCTCTTTGTCTCACATCCTTTCTGTTTCCTTCTCTCATTGCTTCTTCTTTCTTTCATTTTATCTTCCCCCTTTACTTTTTTCTTCTTTCTATTTCCCTCACCTTTCTACTCTCCTATATTTCTCATCATCCCTTCCCCTATCCTTTTTCCTAACACTCTTTCTCTTTTTCTTTCACTTTATTTCTTTCTTTTCTCTCTCATAATTCCGTTCATTCTCCTCCTCCCGACCCTTCCGTTCCCTACAAGGATAGATTTCAGATCAATCGAGGCATTTGACAACTTTCAAATTCTATCTTTTTTGTCTATATGGAACCAAATTCTTTCGATAAATATAAAATATTTCCATGATTAAATGGTAATAAAAACAGTCTGGAAAAAAGTTTTCAATTCGCGTCATTGTATCTTCAACCAAAAATTGCTTTTAAAAAGTTCACAAGTAACAATGTATCTAATATATAATCGTATTATTCGACGTGGTACATGTGCTTCGTTGAGTGATTAAGAAAGAAGAATTGAAATACAAGTTAAGGAGTGAAGCAGTGTTTACAATTCTGAGATAATTCCATAGCGTAATGATACGAACAAATCCCCCAGATGTTCCCAACTAATATATCATCACCACTCTTCCATATATATTCCTACAATTAAAGCTTATAATTATGTAATTTGTCTATTAGTAATGAGATGTATCTATATCAACTATAATAACAAGAACAGGGGAATTAAACTAATATGTTATTATTGATATTGATTACCTAGCTGTCTGTGTCCCTGTGGTCAACTAATACTTTAATTTAACCTTTAGACCCCAGACTCACGACTGAGGAGTAAGGAACAGATGACAAATATAGTTTGAGTTCCAATTTGTTTCTGTTCAAGTATACGCACCTTTGTCCATGTCATTGCATTCAGACGGGGAGGGAGATGAGAAAGGATTTAAGATACGGAGATAATGAATAATCACTAAGGAGCGTAACAGTCCTACAAACAAACATGCAGAATTACACTATGATTATTTAGACCAATATTCTTATTCTTATGTTTTCCACTCAATCTTGGGCAGTGATCTGTCTTTCCTTTCCAAGGATTGCTGGGATTTTCGAGATAATGTATGTAAGGAGGCCAATTGAGAGGGGAGTTAGAGAAGTCTGGCGTGGAAGACCATATCGAGAGCAAAAAAGACACGTATTGTCCTGTTGGAAAGATGATCAGAAAATAGATATGAGCCATCGTTGCTGATTTAGAAAAAAAATAATTTGGTATAGAACAGCTTATGCAGCATGCCCATGAGAGAATCATACTCAACCTCAAATGGATCACAAGAGACCACAATATATCAGGAAGAAAACGTGGGTCAGAGACATCATAGAATCTATCATAAAACTCAAATAGCAAGGGGCTGGTCATGTTGCGAGAATGACAGACAAACGATTGATATCAAGACTCACGACATGGATCTCCAGAGATAACATGCGATGAAGTAGACAAATTCAGAAAATAATGGCCCCGTGACGCCCATGATATAGAAATGTGGCGGATCCCGGGGAAGGTCTACGTCCAACGACGGACGTTAAAAGACTGATGATGATGATGATGATGATGATGATGATGATGATGATGGTAGTGGTGGTGGTGGTGGTGGTGGTAGTGGTGATGATGAGGATGATGAGGATAGCTTGTAATCTATATGCATACTGGAAGTATGAATGTCAGCCTTCTTAGCTTGAGAGAATTGGAATATTTTTTCGAAATGTTGATCTGCAACTTACACATACAAATCAACCACTGTTTATTTCATAAAGAATGGAATAGAGGGAGGGAGTCCGAGATGATGTGAGAGGGGAACGAGGGGAGGGACAGGGTGGGTTACAGATGGGAGGATACCGTTTGTTATCTAGAGTATCTATCCGTAATATTCCCAGATTATTGCATATTTTATGGCTTCGTCCAGAATGGAAACATGAAACAACACAGAAAGCAAATATATTGTTCACGCCATGACCTTTTTAAGTATGGGAACGGTCCATTTGGTGGACATGAATGAAAAGCACTCGTAGACCTTCACTAATGTTGACGTGCAATAAACTATACATAAGTTTACCTTTTTGAACCGAGAGTAAAACAAACTAATATTAGATTTTAGGAACATTGTCAATCTTTCTCTCGCCATTATATTTGCTCATCTGAATACTTTCTGATGTTGTTTAAATAATTGCAAGGGGTTTATTTGTATACTTTGTACTTTTCGTTATATTTTGCATTTGCACTAGATGGGGGTCCTCTCAAAGAGTGCATCAAGTGACCATTAGGTTATTCTCCTTTTTGTTTCACGTTAACACGGTGTACACGCCATAAGGTAGTTTCAGGTGCGAAGCTGATATATTTGATGACAATTGCTCTCAAGAACATTACATATTATAAATTGCCTTATATCATATTGAAATCATATTTGAAATGATATTCGGTTATGACACAGTGAATGTATCATTTGACCTAAACAGCATAAATAGAATTAACAATTAAAGAAAATGAAGTTGCTGCAGTAATTGATCTGATAACCGATAACGTAGTAGCTTCAACGTAGTGTTGCTCTTACCATTGAGCTAAACAGCTGCCGGTAATGCAAAGGCCAAAATAATTGTTTAAACTCCAAATGATATTCTGTTATGACTCAGTGAATGTATCATTTCACTTAAACAACATAAACATAATAAACAATTTAAGAAAATAGAGTTGCTGAAGTAATCAATCCAATAACCGATAAGGTTGTCGCTTCAACGTAGCGTTGCTCTTACCATTGAGCTAAACAGCTGCTGGTAGTGCAAAGGCCAAAAAAACTATTTAAACTCCAAATTCTCACTTTTGCTTACGTACGATCTATATCTGCTCTGTTCGTTTCTTTCATAGCGACAGTTATGAATTAAGAAAAAGGATATATGATTTGACAGAATAATCATAAAATTACATTAAATTATATTGAAACTCTCATTCGAAATAAGATCCTCTTATCACACGGAGGACATAACATTCTGCCTAGACAATGTAAATAAACAATTAAAGAAAATGGGGCAACTGTGAGAACAATGATACATTAACGCTGCTACCATATCGGTCGGAAGTTCGATTCTTGCAGAAGTAATATGTCGTTTCAAAGCCATGACAGTGTAGTCACTGAGTGACCAGAGCTTCGTCAAATTGGCATAACTGAAAACAGCAGATCATAATTCACATACACCACATGCTTTAAGATTGAATTCTACAAAAAAACAAGTTCAATGGGGTCTGCTTTCGCGCTCTCGTAACAAGCGCACACTCAAATGTTTTCGGGTTTTTTAGGGTGGGAGGTCTGTAATTTACAATTTGTAAGTCATGCTTGTTCAGTGGCCGAGCAGCTAAAGCCTTTGGAAAATGGTATTTGCGGACTCAGTTCAGTCTTTAAAAAAATAAATCCTTCGCTTAGTTTCTTCTTTTTCAGGATTTCATGGAGATTTATTGTCCCAGGTAGATGCAATGGTCTACTTTCTCCAGCTTAACGTTTTCAATTTCGATTGTTGGGCGTTTATTTCCGACATGCTTGTTGCGCATGGCCTTTGTTTTGCTGAAGTTCATCTGCAGGCCAACTTTCCCGCTTTCATTATTTTGGGATACGTGCAGTTGAATAGAGTTTCTGAGGGGTTAGTTATTATGATAGATTTGTATTCACTACGTAATTTCTGTTCAAAAGGGGAAATAGATAAATCATTCTAATCCATAATCGTTACATGCTCTGCAGAAACCTTATGTTTCTGCTCATAACCAGAACATACGATACAACTTGAGCCGCTACATCCCTGCGGTTAAACTTCTACATCATTCATTTTCTGGTCTCGTTGCTGTTCTTAATGTATATAAATTGATGTGTACACCGTTGTAATACTAAGGAAATATTGATTCTCAGAACATCGGTCGTGAGCGTTTTCATGTGACCTTTCTTCTCTAAAAGGTTACATTCGGTGATCAATGTTAGGAGGAGGGTTTTATCAAGTGGATGCTTGCCTTTGGCTTTGGAACAATGCATATAAACGACAAACCACGGAAACTTCAAAAGACATTTTTCAGAGTTCTGATCGCTGAGATTGATAAAAAGAGACAGACCTGATAGAACATTTCAAACTGCCTGGAATCGTCGATGTTCCGGACAATTGTATCGATTCACTGTATCATCTGTAGCTTGGCTCAACTTGCCTATCTACGGCAAGAGTTTCACAGAAAGAATTGACTGCATTAAATATTATTTTGTTCGTCTTTTCACGGCGGTCCAACAATAGAATTGTACTCTGATTTTTTCCCAAATCATTGGTAACTAACCATTCTGACATCTAATGGGTTAATAAATAATCTTATCTTTCTATAAAACAATCATCATCATTATCATCAGTTTTTTAACGTCTGTCGTTAGACATACACCTCCCCCAAGATTCGCCACTCTTTTCTATCGTGGACGTCGCAGAGCCAGCATTTTCTAAATTTGTCCGGTTCACCTCTCCATCTCGTTTTCCGTCGGCCTCGTTTTCGCATGTGATATCTCGGGATCCATGTTGTGAGTTGTGATGTCCATTAGTTGTCTGTCTTTTCTCGCAACATGGCCTGCCCATTACCATTTAAGTTTTTCAATAGATTCTATGATGTCTCTGACTCATGTTTTGTTCCTTATAAAACAATATCAAAATATATTATTTTACACACATATATACGCACTCACACACACACACACTCAAACATATACATAAATGTGTGTGAGTGTGTGTATGTGAAAGAATACATGATTAATTTTGATATTTCTAATGAAAGATTGAAATAATTTCAACTTAGGTAAAAAGTAATCATAAGGTGGAGTTGCTTCCCTTTCATTAGTGAGGAAAAAAATTAACAGTCTTTACATTTTATTCTTCAATTTTCAGATTTGAGAAGAAGAAGAAGAAGAAGAAGAAGAAATTTCACCAATGGGAAAGCTATTACCCTTACCGCCAAAATTGATAGCGTGAGCGAGTTTTTAGTTATTTGCGAAAATAATTCAAGGAAGATGGACGCCTTTATGGATTTTCTGACTGAAATTCAGGAAAAAGTAATAAAATCTAAGGAGGTATTTTGAAGGCTGTTCGATTTTACAGACTTTTGCGGAGAGGTGGGGGGGTTGTGAATAGAATTTTGTGAAACTTTCAGTTGGAAAGAAATAATGATTGCCTGTTTTGCTTGATGATAGTTCTTTCTGAGGAAGCTGCATTATATGGAAAATTTACTTAAAGTCTGACTTTCCGAGGAGACTTAATTGGTTTTTTTAAATCAATCATTCTATATAATCTTTACCTTGAAAGTAAGTTCGATTTGAGCAAATAGCCATTTAGCTTCCAATTGCTTGGTATCGAGAGTAGAACTTTGGTTCAATGCAATGAGAACCATTCCTGCAATTAGCATAACAAGGCATGCATTTAGTCATTTTTGTTGTTCTCAATCCCAAGGAATAAAAACAGATTATGTGCTTGTTAAATATTTATGAACATTACTTTCTTTAAATATAAATTATCAGGATGAAAATGTATTGTTCATAAGTATTTGAACAAATACAAAATCTTTTTTTATTTTTTTTTATTTGCTGAGATTGCAGGGGCTATTGTGGATTTTGAGCAGAAGGGGTTCGGGGGCCAGATTACCATACTAGTTCTGTAACCCTTCCCTATTTCCATGCAAGTTCACTTTTTTTTAGGAAATTGTAAGTCAAAACTCATGCCTGGTTAATGAAATGATCAATCAAACTACATTCTGCGAATATTCCACTATGGCAATGTATTCTTCGTGAAGGACCCCTTGGGAGCCTATCAGTGGTGGATGAGATAATTCTAATCCCAGGGCGATGGCCACCAACCAAGTTGTTCAGGACTAAATTCAAATTACTGGCCGAGCTGGGCATCTGCATAGACAGCCCGCATGTCTTGACATAATAATTACCTCAGTGACTATAATGGATGTTCACTTCTTGGCCGGACAATATCATGCTTAGAATCGTGACAAATCATCAGTCCGAAATATATAAGTGCATATTGGGTCTTGTTTGCTGAACAGTTAGTCTGAGAGATAAATTGTCAAGATCGAACAGTGACAAATACAAAGAGCCAGAGATCGTTATACATGAAGACATTTGAATATATTCATGAATATATTGCAGCGTAGAAAGTTATCAAAGTTACAGTTTACACATCTCGTTGAGAAAGGTAAAAGCTCAGGATGTCAGGACGGTAGCCAATCTGATCTGGTGTTGACTATGGAAGACAAACGGAGCCATAAGAGAGCATTTGTCGCGAGCATCTCGAAAAGAATGCATTAATATAATCTTCCATAGTTAACATTACTTTCTACGATTAAAAAAAAACTGTCATTTGTAACATCCCTGTAAAGAAATTTAATACATACTTTGTATCACTAAATTTGCAAAAACAGCACACCACTATAGAACCCAGTAACTTTTGAATTTACTGATTATAACTCAGCCTGAGTAATCTGATAAATATAGCTCTCTGGCATGATAAAGCTTTTTTTGGCAATCGTGCAGCAGAATCATTCATATATACATATATATATATATATATAATTGTGTCACCCACAGACAGCTATTTCGTTGTATTACAACTCTTCAGTGTGACTACAGACTATCCAACATCCCTTCAAGTACCACGAGGTAGGATCGAAACCTTTGCTTCAGACCCAGAGGCAGACATTTTACACATGCCCTTCGTGGAAATAAACGGCCAGTAGGATCTAACTAAGGTATGTATATTTACTTACGCATAATTCCCTGTCTACAGAAGTGTTCTATTCCAGAGTTGGAATAGTATTACATTATAGCAGTTATATATAGTTAATTATAATGATGATATATATGTGTGTGTGTGTGTGTGTGTGTCTTTGTGTGGGGAGGGGGACCAAGGCTAGTGCTCTTGGCAAGGGGTTGGACCCTCTATTTTGGTATCAAGAGTTTTCTATCTCCTAGTCTAGTTCTCAATCAAAGCTTCATGTTAGTGAGAATCGAAAACAAATGTTCATGCGCAGAGTTTAAACTCTGTTAAGCAATTCCATTCACTGTGTTGTTAACTGTCAAGCCACACCACACTTCCCTTTGTCTCATTGGAAATCTCTGAGAACCATTTGAATCTTCCCTGACGTATTTCGTGATTTGTTGTCGCGCAAAAAAGTTTTTGAATTGTTCTCATGTAAAATAATTGCTGGAACACAGCACACGAAATCCTTTGAACTGATATGTTTATTTTGTATGACATCGAATCAACGTTTGAATCTGACTTTTCATGATTTCGAAGGACCTACTTCGTTTTTTGTTCATTGTGCTTCGCGAAATAATAAAACAAAACATACTATTTTCACTGTTGAGACTTTTTTTTCTGTTCCGTTAGAGATACACTCATTGATCGAGAGCGACAACTTCTTGCTTTTCACGATCTTGAAGAAAGTCTGACTTCCTTATTGTTTGACAAAATAATAAAACAAAACCTGCTATTCTCCCCGATAAGACATGTTTCATTCTCATTGCGCACTTAGAGACATACACATTGATTGAGTCAAAATAAAAAACGAGGTGTATGTGGAGAAGAGAGGTTGAAGAGAGAGAGAGAGAGTGATGAAGAAGGAGATTGATAAAGACAGTGTCTCGAATAAGAATGGTCTGTTATAGAATGCTATATAGAAATGTTTTCTTCACTATCCAACAGTAGACTGTTCCTATAAATGCAACCAGACTGCCATAGATTGATCCAAACAAACTGATATATATATATATATATATATATATATATATATATATATATATATATATATATATATATATATATATATATATATATATATTTATATATATATATATATATATATATATATATATATATATATAAAATGTTCTTCCATAGGAATAGAGTATTCTGGTGGAAGAGGAATATCTGTGTAAATAGATATATCTATATATATCGCTTAAATTCAGCCTTACTGACCGTCCAGTTCCGTAGTCCAGAGGGATGATATCGGCTTCCGGGTCTGAAGTGAAAGTTTCAATTCTGCCTTCCAGTACTGGATGGGATAATGGGAAGTTTATAGCCACACTGAAAAGATGTAATACAACAAAAAAACAGTCAAAACAACAATGATATATATATATATATATATATATATATATATATATATATATATATATATATATATATATATACATACATATATACGTATATATATATATATATATATATATATGTGTGTGTGTGTGTGTGTGTGAGTGTGTGCACTCGCCATCACAGAAAAAGGGGATATCATAGAATCCATTTGAAAACTAAAATAGCAACAGGCTGCTTACGTAGCAAAAATGTCCGACAACCGCTGGACATCACGATCCATAATATGGATCTCTAGAGATCATGCATGAAACTATAGTCGATAAAATATAAGATGGTGTAACAAGTAAGATAAATTCAGAAAGTATTGACTCTGCAACATCAATGAGAGCGAGGTCTGACGAAACCAGAGAAAGGTTTATGTTCAACGACAGTCGTTAAAAGGCTGATGATGATATGTGTCGTCGTGTGTGTTTGTATTCCTTTTTATATACATATATATATATGTTGATCAATATACTGACTCACACAAATAAGCAGGCACGCACATACATACACACACAGTATATATATATATATATATATATATATATATATATATATATATATATATATATATATATATATATATATATATATATATATATATATATATATATATTTGAGATAGACAGGCAGACAGACAGACAGATAAAGTCGATAAAACATGTATAGGATGACAGAATTTGTAATTATGAAAGTGACATTAATTTGCTAGAGTTATATATAGGATTTGATCATGTTTGACGAATCGTTGAACGTGGTTTCAATAAAATTCTGGTGAACTTTCCTGAGGCTTCTCCCCGAGACGATAGCGGAATTAATCAGTCTTCTGTCGACATAAATGTCATTGAAAATTCATGATCAATCACATTTGACAAGACTCTAATAAATCAGGGACATAAAATGTAGATTTATTCTTTCCGTTTAAATCAGGTAAATTGAAACCAATGCTTAATAACTTATGGCCTGATATCAACTATCAGGCAATACTTTGGATTCACTCCAAGATTTTTTTTTCTCGCAGGGGAATGCTTGATTGTATGTGTGTTTCGTATCTGAGTACGTATTAGGACAGATAGATAGATAGATAGATAGATAGATAGATAGATAGATAGATAGATAGATAATGAACAGACTGAGATAGATAGATAGATAGATAGATAGATAGATAGATAATGAACAGACTGAGATAGATAGATAGATAGATAGATAATGAACAGACTGAGATAGATAGATAGATAGATAGATAGATAGATAGATAGATAGATAGATAAATAAATAGATAGATAGATAAATCCATAGCAGTAAATGTTTGAGTGTGTGTTTGTATGTCCTTGTGTAAGTTTTTTTTTAATCCGGCCATGTGTATGTCTGACTGCGCGTCGGCAAAGTGATGGTTGTTGATGTCTGAAGGACTCGTTGATTCACTGAATTTTTCCTCAAAGACGACATTTCTTTGAAGAAGCCAGTAAATTGTAATTGATTGTAATTTAGTATATTCGTCCTGTGCCTAAGTTAGGTTCCCTAGGAAAATTTGAGTATGGAGAATTGTTTCTTTCAGAAATGCATTGTATTTTTCACTTGGGTAAACATCTGCCACCTGCTATATTCCCAGCCATGACGTCATCAAATATGGCGGCCGATCGATTTACAAAACTTATATCTCTGTTATTACTAACCTGATTCGCCTGAAACTTCAACTGTTTCTAAGAGGAAGCATGTCGTGAAACGGTCTTATCATTTACGCTTGTTGCTGCAGACATGGTATAGAACAAACCATCAATATATCTCATCAGGCTTCACTGGGTGTCCCAAACAGAAACAGTTTGTAGCTGAATGAGAGATTGCATATTATAAGTGTGTCTTGATATCCAATCTATTTCAAGAAGTTACGCACTCCAATCTTGTCAAACAGTTCAGCATTCACCTCAAACTTTCTAAAAGGCAAACACACAGCTTGTAAGAAAAGGTAAACTCAATGTTTGAATATTTATTCCAAAAGGTTGATGTTTTCTATGTTTCAGAAAAAATCAATAATGAAGCCATTATCGATGCTGGTCAAAAAATCTTTGGAAATTCGAAATTCTGTTGTTAGAAGTAAAGCAAACTAATTTTGTCAAGCAATTTAGCATTCACCACAAACTTTCTAAATATACGAAACCACAGCTTGGAATAAAACGTAAATTCAATATTTGAATATTTATTACAAAAAGCTAACTCATTTAATTTGATAATCAGTTACGCAATATAGTTACAGACGCATTAGTTTCACAAGACAAAAAGTATATACATATAAGAATAACGTATATTTTGATTGTTAAAATGTAGATGCTTCCAATTCTTCAGAAAAAAATCGATAATGAAGCCATTATTGATGACAGTGAAAAACGTTTTAGAAATTCGAAATTTCGTCGTTAGAAATCTATCTATAGAAATACCTTTGTCAAATTCAAATAATTTTAGTGAAAAACTTGGTTTTTATGATCGGCCGACTACATTTCAGTTAGGACTGTGGACAGTTAACCAATAGTTTTATATCTTACCATGCATTCTTATATATCTGAAGATATCTGACAAAAGTTTTGGACTGTTGCTGAGTCAGTTCTTGGCTCGACCCACTTCCCTGATTCTGAGCATTATTTTGGCACTGTAACCTGAGATAGTGTTCTTTTATATTGTAAAAGGCATTTGAAAGGTATTTGTGCTTCTTTAAAAATCTGTAACAGGGTAGTTCCCTTTTTGGTCATGGAGAATTTTCCAGAACCACAGGTATGCCGGATCAGAATTTTGAAAATTATAACTCTAGAATGAATTTCTGCATCAAGACCATATTTTTGTCAGATCATCCTCAAGTTTTTATTCACTTTTATTTGCGATTATCATCCACTATTCTTTATTTGAAGGCGATCATTTGTTTTATGGTGAAGGATTTGAGTAGTCGCTTTCGGAGCACATCCCCCTTACCCAAAGTAAGTGATGTGGCTGAGTCTTTTGGGGCCGATGACCCAGCAGGAACTGACGTGCTCTTGGTGTAATGTTCGGGTAGTC
Source organism: Thysanoteuthis rhombus (assembly GCA_963457665.1). Classification (NCBI taxonomy): domain Eukaryota; kingdom Metazoa; phylum Mollusca; class Cephalopoda; order Oegopsida; family Thysanoteuthidae; genus Thysanoteuthis; species Thysanoteuthis major. Next base: position 36,611,006 of record OY735239.1, read on the forward strand.
GCCCTTGGAGCACATCACCCCCACCCAAAGCAAGTGATATGGCTGGGCCTTTTGGTACCGAGGTCCCAGCAGGAACGGCCGATATAATATTTGGTGTGCAAATCATGGGGAGTAATGGGCCATGCCCTGCCACGCTGGCCCAGGACGTGTTGGCAGTGGGTCTGGTGGATTTTCCACTGCGGGTCAGTGGCAAAAGAGATCCACCGGCTCATGATATACATCCAAACTGTTCTTGTGAAACGAGAGTGGATGTTCGGAGCACCGAGGTATCCGAAGATGATCTGACAAAAATTTGGTTTCGTTATTGAGTTTCATTGAAGAGAAATGTTCAAGTATATTTCACAAGATTTGCTTGATAGTTGACGAGTCGCAAACTTCGAAATAAAATGGCCCTAAATATGTGAAAATGAGGATTAGATCTTCACTGTAACAAGTTTGAAAAGAAGGAAGGAAAAAAATTGTCGGAAGTGTTTTTGTCAAAATGATTGAAGCAGACGTTAAGTGTTTTATCATATTTTTAATAATTCGTTTCTTTGAAAAATAAAGCCATAATTTGATGAATAGTGATTTCTATTGTAAGTCTGAGTTTTGAAAAGGAACGTTCACTAGTTACGTATGGTGCTTGGTATCACAGGTGTGTTCTTAGCTACGGATACGCATACGCACAAAAATATTTCACTGTCTTCCAAATAACAATGGACAGTAAAAGCCTTTTTGGTATAATGAAGGGAAGGAGGCTTCGATTGTAAATCTAAAGTCTTAAATCTTCAGATCCTTAAAACAACTCAAACTTATCACAGCTACTATTACTACCATCCGAATGAAACTAGAGTCCCCTAAAGTTTAGTACCATTAATTCTTTAATACCAATAATTGAAATGCGCAGTGACATTTAATCAACAATGCTCCAAAGAATTAGGAAACGGTTACCACTTTTCCCACGCAAAATATGGCGCCATTTTGCCGATTATTTCAGAACATACGCTAGGATGTATTCATACAAACACACAACATGAACAGTATGCGATTAAGTATGTACACCGGCGCCCTACGCACCAAAAAAAAAGAGCGACGGAAAATACATACCTCAGAGCTTCAAGATATATGAATATAAAAAGATGATACCAAAATGACCCGCTGACTTCTAGAGTATCATCATCATCATCATCATCATCATCAGTCTTTTAGCGTCCGTCGTTGGACATAGACCTTCCCAAGGATTTGCCACACTTCTCTATCATGGGCGTCACGGAGCCAGTACTTCCTGAACCTGTCTAGTTCATCTCTCCATCTAATATTTTGCCGGCCTCGGTTGCGCATATGGTCTCGGGGAATCCATGTTGTGAGTCGTGATGTCCATCGATTGTCAGCCATTCTTGCAACATGGCCAGCCCACCGCCATTTGAGATTTTTTATGGATTCTATGATGTCTCTCACTCTTGTCTTTTCCCGGATGTGTTGTGCTGTTTTGTGGTCTCTCCATGTGAGGCCCAGCATTATTCTTTCATGTGCACGTTGCATGGTTCTCAGCTTACGGGTCTGTTTCTTGGTTTAGTTTCATGTTTCAGCTCCATAAGTGACTATTGGGAGGATGCATTGGTTATACACCCTTCTCTTTAGGATTAATGGGATCTTATTATTTTTGAAGGCTGAGCTAGCTCTGCCAAAGGCTTGCCATCCTAGTGTGATTCTTCGCTTGATTTCTTCTTCTTTTGAGGGTCTCATGGAGATTCGTTGCCCTTGCTTCTCGAGTTCTGTGTCCTCGATTTCGATCTTAGTGTTCTTATCTCCAATGTGGTTGTTGCACATGATCTTCGTCTTGCTGAAGTTCATGTGTAGGCCGACTTTCTTGCTCTCCTCATTTAGTTCATCTATCATTAGTTGGAGGTCGTGTAGGTTCTCTGCGAAAAGGGCTATGTCGTCTGCGAATCTGAGGTTGCTCAGATACTCGCCGTCTATTTTAATTCCTTTACTCTCCCAGTCTAGCCTTCTGAAGATCATCTCGAGGCAGGCTGTGAAGAGTTTAGGTGAGCTGGTATCACCTTGTCTTACTCCTTTCTGGAGCTGGAAGGGGTCCGAGTCTTTATGTAGCCTGATAAATGAGCTGCCGTGAACTCCCGATACCTCATGATTTTTATAAATACTGAACTCTTTTCCCAATCAAAATAGGCCATCACTTTTTTTTTCTATTTTGGAAACAGCCTGGCACAAATGAATCAAAAGTAAATAAAATCATCCCAGCCATTATTGACACACGTTCTTCTGTGTTAGTCTTCATGGAATATAATACGCTAAAATGAAAATATGCACGATTTCTGTCTAGACTATAGAAGGCAAAAGGAATGATGACCTTGCCATTCGATTCATATATGTTTTTGGTTCTTTAATTGATAGGACATCTGAGTGTGATTCAAAACGTATTAACTAGAAAGTCATTTGTTTTGTCAATATATAGACAAAAAAAGGAGAAGTAAAACTCAGATGCACTGTTTTTGTTTTACATAGGATCACGGAATTCGTAATAGATTTTATTTTTCCACTTTGAACTACTCAAACATTTAGTGACCAGACTGGGCTCAAAACAATAAGGAGGGACACAATAAAAGCCTCTGTGCACTAAGATATATGGTGATAAATATTTATATTTGAAATGACCCAGCGCACCAACCATTCAAATAATGAAAACACTTCATCTCAGATTCTTTAAACAACTTGAAAGCTTTACGACTTTTATTATCACCCAAATAAAGTTAAGATTGAAAAAAAAATTTTTGTGCCTTTTACTCTTTGATACCAACACTTCAAAAGTGCAATTAAAACGTTTTGTCTTTTATTTCGGAACAAATATATTTTGACGTGAACTGGACACGAAGTTCTCCAGACTGGATAAAATAATCAAAACCATTATTGACTCATATTTTTTGTATGTAATTATTCGTGAAATATCAAACGCTGAAGTACACGACTTTCCTGTCTGCATTCAGAACATTTTTTTCTTTTTGTGAGACAAACATTTCTGTCTAGATTATAAAAGGCTAAATAAATAATGACTTTGTTTTTTGATTCAGATATGCTTTTTGTATCTAATTTATTGGACATTCGTGCGTGTTTCAAAACATTTTTATTCTAGATAAAGTGAGTGACTGCGTATGACATACCGTTTTTGCATTTGATTGAACATTAAAACTATTTGCACGAGTGTACATTATGTCACTTACATGTAATATGTTATGTGCACATGTGCACATATAGACAAATACATACAAAAACACACACACACGCACACACACACACACACACATATATATATATATATATATATATATATATGTATAAATATATATATATAGTCAATTCAACATTAGACCTAATAACTACAGACACAGAATTAAACCATAAAGCCACCCTAGTCCACTTCCCGTAGAACTACACTTTCACACCCCAGACGCAATTTTACCACACGCTAGATTCTCAATCATTAAAAAATAGAAAAAATACGCCCACTGACATAACTAAAGTTCTTGAAAGACATGAAGATATATGGATCAACAAACTCCAAACTCTGTCCCCCAAATGGACTTCACACCAAACTTAACAACCCTAGCCACACAAGTCACTAAATTATAATCCTCACATCAATCACAACCTCACAACCAAACTCTACCCTCCCTCAAGTACATCTAATATTGGGAACTTCACAGTCACTCAAACCCATACCAACTAAAACCTTTGTATGGTATTTTATTTGTACGAATCAGAGCCAATAAACTTTCAATGACCTGTAAGGATACTACAAATGAAGTTCCTTGACCTCATCACTCCACCATTTACGCTATCCCTAAACTATCCACTCAATCCAATACTAAACCACTTCCCTTCTACCCTGACACCCTATAGCCTCTCCAAGACATACTACTGCAGTTATCACCATGTTTTACCATGGACAAGCATAGACTTTGTCACCGACTGAACCAAGTCCCACACATCGGGATGACCCTAAAAGATCGGATTCCAATTTTTGCTCCCGAAGCGAAACATCTGATGGTAGAATTATTTTCCACAGAAAACTTTTAACTACTGAATGGTACACACACACACACACAGAGCAAACGCTACTGAAGATTGGAATATTTCGTGTGATATGTTTTGCTCACCAATGAATACATTTATGGATTAATAAACTAAGTTTCTATTCACTTTTACTCCTAAATCTGTCTCACTTCCCCTTGTTCACATTATATATATATATATATATATATATATATATATATATATATATATATATATATATATATATATATATCAGTTTAAAAACATTTATATCAGAGTAATAAAAAAAGACCTCGAACAATTCATTGATATCGGCTTCTGATAGTTTTTTTTTATTCCATTTCATCACAATGCATCATTTAAGTCCATTTGCATATAAATCCAATTGTTTTACTTGGTGGACATGATATTCCAAAAATTCGTACTTTTTTTTCTAAAACATACACTTCAGTCTGGTTTAAAATGTATACTTTTCAACTTTGACACTATATCAATTACATCTGTACTTACTAACGAGATAACTAACTAGCATGATTAAATAGAACCTACTATCCTCACAGGGGTGGTGGCTATCATTCTTTCCGAATGTTTCAAACAATGATATGATAAACCTGGCAAATATTTCAGATTTTAACTACCCATCTAATGGAGGTCTTTTTATACAAACCTTTGGCTATATTTGCGTTTTAATGGATTAATTTCACTGGAAGTTCAAGTCATCCAAGCGAAATATATATCATCTAGCCCTAATCTGCTTCCTGAACATTCTTATATATATATATATATATATATATATATATATATATATATATATATATATATATATATATATTACAGTTTGAAGGCAGAGAAATATGTCACGAAAGTTACACCCATAGAGTACGTTGAAACAAAATAAATGGCGATCAGTCTTCCTGTTTATATATACATCTATAAATCATTTTACGGCAGTGTGCTCCACTTCTGGTGCCGTTTGTTTTCATATATATATATATATATATATATATATATATATATATATAGAGAGAGAGAGAGAGAGAGAGAGAGAGAGAGAGAGAGAGAGAAAGAGATAGAGAGAGAGAGAAAGAGAGAGAGAGAGGACACAAACAGACTGATAGTCATACAAGGAGGAGATCTTCCTATTCAGATCATTGAAGTAACGATCGATTTTTACCCAGAATAATTCCACTGGTCGTATACCACTAACAATTCCAATACTTTCCCCGATAGTTCATAATCTTGTCAAAATTGTATCCTGGGTCACAATTATTTGGCACCCTCTAATGATTGAACAAACAATTGCCTGCAAGATTGATCGGCCAATCATCGTTCCACTGCCGGTGATCTATTCATTATGTTGTTTCGTTTGGCACAAGGCTACAATAGTGAGGCACAAGGGATTGAAATCAAGCCTAATGACTTGCAAGAACATCTCTCACGAGATATTCTTTGTATATTTAGAAAGTTTCAACTAATCTGGCTCATGGTCACATCAGCTGACGGGTTGGAATGGATTTAACCTTACATTAAATAAACATTGCTCTGCGTAAGGGACGATTTTTTTCCTTCTGCTCCACAAAATATTTTGCTTTTATGAAAAAAAAAGCGAAAGCTGGAAATACTGTTCGGCTTAGGTTTTGCTGCAAGCTTTCCTTCATCCCTATTTCCTGTATCCCACTACCAGAAAACTCAGCCTCACATACCATAATCACTATTTTGGGGCTCGTTGAAGCTCTTAATTTTACCTAACACGTATTAATTGCTATTACGTCTTTGCTTTACGCCATTTCAGCTAACGAAAGTTATTTTATATAGTAATTCCCTCCTTTTGATAGCAGCGTGCCTAATTACAAAAAAAACTTGTCATCGTTTAATCTGAAATATTTTTCGGCAATTATTTGAACGACGCCATTGAGAAGTTGGTCTTTCTCAAAAACTGACAAAAACGGAAGATTGTATCGAATAATTTTTTTTTTTTTTTGTCAGATTCTAATTACATCGGATACTCTACCCGCCTTCTATGATTGGTAAATACTTATTTCATTATTTTCTGGGAACATCAGGTGTTAATGATTGAAATTTCAATGAATTGGAGTTGGGAACAAATTGAAGGCGATATTATTCGACGATTACATCACGGAGCAAAACAAAACAATTTATGTCGAATTTGAAATAGGAAAACTATGGATGCTCGAAAGTGTTTGGACTTAAACTTCTTGATGGAAATTCTGAATATCATCGATAATCAAACTGATTCCACCATTGAAAAATGTTTCTTTCTGGAAAAAGGAAGATTTTTTTCCAAAAGTTTCTTTGTTTTCACTATGTCCACATCAGATTCTGATTGCCTTAAACACGTTCGAGTTCTATTATTGGCCAATATTTTGTTCATTTCTATTTAATTGAAATTTCAAAAATGAATAAGAGATTGAAGGCAAATTTATTTCTTAATTACTTCATTTGGAGAAACGATTTTAAAAAAGGATGTTAGAAGCAAAATAGGCCACGTAGGCCTGTTTTAGAATTCGTTCTTTCTTGTCAAAGGTTTTTCTCTGTTTTCATTTTTGGACTATTTTAAGTTTTTCTTTGTTTCTTGTCAGTTAAACCTGGGAGCTTGTCACGACCAAATCCACAACTCTAATCTAACATTGGACTGTCCTAGGGACATGAGTTTCCTCAGGTTCAAGAAAAAGAAGACCAGGTTTTTCGAAATTGTTTAAAATAAAATTCGAGAATGAAACATTCCTAATATTTTCAACCATTACTTAAATGGCGTTTTGTCTCTCCTAAAAAAAGGAAAACAATTTTCCTATCGCCTGGTCACGTTTGTGTTAGGTTCTGATTGCATGGACACACGTGCCTTCTTTAATTGGCAAATAATTATTTCATTAGATTTCAGGAACATGGTTTCAATTATTTGGAATTTCGATAACAATTTAAAAGCTGAAAGAAATTGTCTAATAATTACTTCACTTTGAGAAACAATTAAAATGATTTGATTACCAGCAAATGAAAAAAGATTTCTGTTTATTTTCTATTTCTTTTTTCTTTTTTTTACAATCATTCCTTTCTTTCTTTGGTATCTTTTCAGTATTTCTTTTAAATATCTTCTTCGTTTTCATTCATTTCTTGTGTTTTTTCACAAACATACATACTTTTCTAGTTCACCAACTTCTTTCTTTCATTTTTCCTTTTTTTAATTCCTTCCTAACTGTTTCCATTCTTAATTATTGTCCTTCTTTTTTTAGCTTTCTTTCTTCATCACCCTGTTTTTTTTTTTCTTTTTCAAACTTTCTTTCCTTTTGAAACATTTCTCTCTTTCTTTGGTACCTTTCGGTATCTATTAAAAAATCTCATAGTCTTTTTTCATTCATTTCTGATGTTTTCTCATATGATATTCTGCTTTGCCAATTTCATCTTTCTTCCTTCCTTTTTGCTGTCCTCTTTATTCCTTTCCTGTCATTTTCACTCCTGGTTTTCTTCTCTTCTTTCCCAAGCTTTCTTTCTTCTTCATTTCCTGTCTTTTTCATTTTCCTTTTTGGGGCTTTTTTCCTTATTTTTTCTTTCCATCACTTATTTCTGCGAATTATTTTCCTTCTTTCTTCCATTCATCCATTCTATTACTCATATTTCTTCCTTTTATTTTTCATTCCATACTGCTATCTCTATTTATTCTTTCTCTTTTCCTTTTCCTTCTTTTTGTCTTTCGACTCTGTTTTCCTCCATTTTCTTTAAGATTCCCTCAATTGTCATCCATAGAGGGATAAGTAGATAGTTATATATCAACAGACTGAGATAGATAGATGGATAGATAGATAGATAGATAGATATTAAAGTAAAGAAGCGTATATGAAAATACAGATAGATATTAACATAATATAGTATACATGAACCGTGTGGAATAGATAGATAGATAGATAGATAGATAGATAGATAGATAGATAGATAGATTCATACATACATACATATGAATAGATAGATAGATACGAATAGACTGAGATTGATAGATAGATAGATAGATAGATAGATAGATAGATAGATAGATAGATAGATAGATAGATAGATAGATAGATAGATATTAATTGACTGAAGGCATCGAGTTGCTACTGAGTGATTTTTCTTTCAGTTCTTCCCATTTTGAACCCTAGTTCAATAAGCTCCAGTGGGTTTTGGAATTAATTTTCCAATCCTTTTGGCGATCAGAGCTTTCTCATCTCAGTGTCTCACCCAGATTGAGGAAAATCTTGGTGTACAACTAACACAACGTCCTTCACCTCCTTTTAAGCGGATTTCTCTAAAATGAAAGCTGAATCGTTCAGCTAATAATGATATGATACTAATTTATATCAATTGTTTTGAATGTGGGGCGCATGCCCAACAAAGGGGGAATTTAAATATATTGAGTGGAAATTTGGAATTTACACCTTTTTATAAAATGATTAATACAATTAATGCCTAATAACAGACTATTATTAATTCCTAATTACACAATACTGATAATTGTTTATTACATAATACTAATAATTCCTAATAAAACAATACTAATAATTCCTAATTACACAAGACTAATAATTCTTAATTACACAGGAGCTGGTGGGAGTGACTGTCAATAGGATATTTGAACAGTGACTGCAATGTTCTCCTCAAGTTAACAAAGAATGTTGCGTTTCACCTCAAAAGAAAAATGAATAGATGGAAAACATTCAATTTTACAGACTTTCTTTCTATTTGATGTAATGGTTAGGGCTTGGTCAAATAAATTATTTTTACTTAAGTATTTATTACTACCCATTCCTAAGTACGCAATCGCTCGATCATTACTAATTTTACTTCAAATTCCATCTGAACCATAACTCAGTCCGTTGAGTCTGGATGTAATCGTTTCGTTAGTAAATTTCACATGATAACAAAATAACAGAAATGTCAGAAAGTATCCTGAAATTTCTTCATCAGTATTTTTCAAGAAAGATATTGACGCATGGTTTGTAATTGAATTTAAGAGTGAGGGAGCATAGAATGTGTTGATCTGTTCTTATGGACCAGGGAGCAAAAAGGCAAAAAAAAACTGATTTATATAATAAATCACAAAAACAATTTTATAAGCACGAAGTTGCAATTCTATGAAGGTGTGTTTCACTTCAATCAATTCCACATAAAATCGACGGGATGTTTTCAGAGTCGTATTGCACATATTTCTCAAATCGCTTCAGGTTTATAGAAGATTGTAGTTTCCTTCAGACTAATCTGTAAAGCGAAGGTGCAAATCTTCCTTCTTTTACATCAAAAACGTCTGGATCGATAAATACAACAGTGGAGCTGAGAACACATCATTATTACGATCGTAGACAAGGCAACGATTATTTACAGTCTGCGATACACCTGTTTAAGTGTAAACTGATGAAAGATTAAAGTTTTCTCCAGACTAATTTGTAAAGTGAAGGTTAAAATCTTCCTAGTTTTATATTAAAACCCGTCTGTGTCGATAAATACAAGTCAAGTTGCGAACATATTATTATTACAATCGTAGACAAGAGTTTGTCAGTTGGTAATGGTTTCCAATGTTTGAAACAAAGTTGAGAAAAGTTGTTGAGAGTCAGGATTAACTCATTGGTTTTGGATGGGGAATGTGAGATCATTAGAATATGGCTTTTTATGAAATTCGGAACAAAAGACTGAAATAAATAGATAGACAGATAAGAACAGACTGAGATAGTTAGATAGATAGATAGATCATGGTTGGACAGCAGTTGAAAAACGAAACATAGATAAAGGAAACACTTACGCTTTCTCCAGCGTTTCCACCATTGTTACC
>OY735239.1:36625867-36670867 GCA_963457665.1 Thysanoteuthis rhombus
TGATGGTGAACAATTCTTATTCATATTGTCTACGTGAGGGAGTATTATAGATTGGGATATCCTAATCTGTTTTTCTCTATTGTGTTTCTTATTCCTGCCCCTTCTTATTTTCTTTCCTTAGATCTATTAAGATTCTTAAATGAATCTTCCTCTTGTCTTTCTTATACGAAGTCAGTAATTCTTTTCTACTAACTACTCTAGAGCAAATGATCTCAACACTTGGGTAAAATATTTTGAGCTTGTTTGTTAATTAATAAAGTTGGACCACAGTGATCATTCTCAATTAATGTATCCAGTTTATCGTTATTAATTTCAATTCATAAACAAAAAGTTGGACAAAGGAGATTTTGAAGGAGGAATTACGTGAAATATCCATGCAAATGGCTGACCGTCCCAAAACTTGTTTTCTCACATCTCTGAACTGGGGAAAAACAGTTATTTATTTTTGTATTTTAAAAAGTTTCCTGTTTAATGTAATAAAAGAGTTCGGCTTTAAAACAGGCATAAAGTTTAATATTTATGGAGGAGGAAAATTGCAGGAAAAGAAATGCGATAACTACCCAGGAAAAAAAACCCAAAATATCTTTTATGTCAGGAATCATGTTCAAATCTCTTTTTTTTTCTCCAAGTCTTGTGACTGTGTTTCTTTTTTCTTTTCTTCAATCTTTTTCATTTTCTTGTTCGGACCAAAATTTCAGCGATGCCAAAATAATGATATTGAAGTCTGAAGAACTTTGTCTCAAAATATATCATCAGTACAGGATATTCCAAAAGCCAAGAACGTTTTTTTGAAAATTAATAACTATCCTTATTTTTCCAAGTATTTTGTCGATTTTTTTCAGAAATAAATCTTTCATTTTGAATAGCCACGTCTTGACTAAAAAAATTTTTAAAATCAGCTCGTTTTTAAAATATTGAGATTTCAATATTCATGAAACAAAAAAAAAGAGAACAAGTGCGATGACAAACATGGGAATAAACTCTATAAATCATCATTTGTCACAGAGCTATCTATTTTTTTTAGATGTTGTATTCTGGTAGAAACTGGTCTGGTTAGTCCCTCAGTAGAAACTGTTCCATGACAAGTGTCTTTCGGTCGCATGCCGTGTCAGGGTGATCAAAAAATTATCAAGAGGGGATAATCAATGAATAAATCGCTACTTTTACCTTTGCCGTTATCACAAAAAAACGTATTCTTTTATCGTGAAGGTTGCTGAACACAAACTAACGGATTGATCTAGCATAAATTTGCATTTTAAATTCAACCCCCCACTGAAAACTATGGGGGTGACTCAAAAATAGTTTTTTTTTTCCGGGGATAACAAGGAATAAATGTTCAAAGTTTTAGCTCTAAAACTTAATTGGTGCAGCCTGTATACGCGACTTGTACATAGATTGCCAATGAGCCAGCTAGACTCACTAAAACACTGAAGGAACTTAGGCTGCCAGTTTTGTCTGATGGTTTCCAAAAGTAGCGTTGTTAAGATACAATTATCCCAGTCGACGAATATTTTGCTCAGAAGAATGTTTTAGAAGTGAAATCTAGAAATCACGAAAGCGTTTTTAAAAATCGCACGTTTCTACTACTAAACTACTTTTTACGAAATGTTTTCTCGGTAGAATTCGAAAAATAGAGAAAATTATTCAATTTAATAATCTCAAAATGAAAAAAGAAAAAAAATCAATATTTTTTCTCTCATTGAATTGTTGGTGGTTTGGGGCTTTTTTCAGTTAATCGCCACCAGAAGCTAAAGTCCATAATGTATAGAAATTAGAAAAAAGAAAATAGAGAAAGTTTGTTTTTTTCATTTTATATACGTCTGTTTTGGAGCACCGATTCAAACACATTTTTCTTCTATCTCAAATAGCTCTGTAAAAGATGTTATTGAAAAAAGTCGGTACCTCATGAAAAAAGAATAACAAATCAATATTCGTTGAACATAGGAATTTACAGGGGAAAAAGATGAAATATTCGTCTGAAAAACTTCGTAACATACTTTACGTCAGAATGCAAATATCAATCTTCAACCTGTTTTGTGTTTTTTTAAGTCAAGTTATCATTAATTTTCTTACATTTTTTTGCTTCGGAAGACAAAAATAATTGCCTTGTGTGTATTGCTATACGAGAAGCAATTTTGCATCTCTTTTTCCTATTTCTCTAAAACCTCAGTGGTGCAAGTATGAACGGGATCGTTGGAAAGGTATATATCTATATATATATACATATATATGTATATATATACATATACATATATATGTATATATATATATATACATATATATGTATATATATATATATATATATATATATATATATATATATATATATATATATATATATATATATATATATATATATATATATATATATATATATATATATCTGGTTCAGAAATAAAATTGTTAATACAGGATATTCTAAAAATTACGAAAGGTTTGTAAAATTTGATTATAGTAAAAGATATTTTCTTATAAAAAATCCTACACCAGACGTGGAGGACGGACATTGTGATTTGAGTGATCATATCGTATAGAAATTCGCTCAATGAGCCTGTCTACCGACTGAGTAATAACACGGGATAGTTTCTGTTCAAAGATGCTCAGTAATGCCGTTTCTGATTGGTTGCCAAGTTACATCAAGACCATGCAACCGGTTCTTGAGATAATCACATCAATTATTTCATCCCCGAACAGAATTCGTATGGACGTTATTGACACTCTAAACATCACAATGACTTTACAGACAGCCTTTACAGATCCTACATAGAAATAGTTATAACTGTAAGAGATATCTTGACCATATACACAAAAGAGATGGATTTTACAGACACTCCTTACAATCTTATATTGAAGAGAAGTTACTAAACTAAACCACTAAATAGAAACCTTGAACATATACACAAAAAGAGATTCATTAAACCTCTAGATTGAACAAGGACTTTGCAGAAACTGTTTACAAATCTTATTAATATCGCAATTGCACAAAAGAATTATCACCACTTTTTATTGATTAACAGGATAGGTTTACAAAAGTTACTCCTTTTTTTGTATAAGAGGCAATGGATAGAAGCCTCCTTTGTACTAGTGTTTTGAAGCAATTTAGTCTTTTTTTCATTTTTGTCTATATATATGTATATTACAGAATGTATCAATTTCTCCCAGTGAAAGAGAGTTTTGTACTTTTCGCTATTCTTTCATTATTATTCCGGTGATATTCACCAACAAAAGTTCTATTCAAAACATTGATTTTACATTGTCCAAAGCCGAATTCTTTTCGACTGTTGTTTTTAATTCAACTACTTTCAGTGAAAGAATTCAGGATTTCTGTATTTATTGAATTTACATTCTGTATCGTCTGCATTGTTTCAAGAATGTCCTGCGTTATTTTTTCTCTTGCTTCAATGTTTTGGGGTTTCTACGAAGATTCAATTTATTACCATTGTCCCTTTCTTTTGTTGGTTTTTGTCTATGTTTTATACTTCCTTACTTTTTTTTTGTTTTTCTTTCATTTTTTTTTTGTTCTTCCTTCCTTATTTTCTTCTTTTTTCTCGTGGAAGATTGATTCAAATTTTCAAAAACTTTTTCTTTTCTTCTCTCCAGTTTTTTTTTTTTTTCAATTTTTTTTTATTCTGGTTTCATAATCAATCATTATTCATTATTCCTTCTTCGCATTTTTTTTCTCCGCTGATCTTCTTTCTCCCCCCCCCCCGCCTTTCAATCCTGTTATTTCCTTCGATCATGTCCTTATCCCATGCTTTCCCTATTTTTCTTTCCTTTTGTATTTCTTTCGCAATTTCTTTCTTTCTTTAGGACAATATTTTTTTTGTATTTCTCTTTGTACATATTCCTTCCATAATTTCCCTCTCGATTGTAAACTTTGTTCTCCTCTTCTCTTTCTCCCTTTTTCTCTCTCTGTCTCTTATTCATTTTCTTTTGCATCCTTTTTTTCTTTTCTTTCCTTCATTTATTTCTTCTGTTTATATTTCTTTTCCCTATTTCCGCTTTTCCTTTTCGTCCTTCCTTTTTCTGTCTCTCTTTCTTTTCTTCCTTTCTCATATGTTCTTCTCATTTTTTTTCTTTCTCTGTTTCTTTTGCACGCACACGCACACACAAACATACAGTCAACTTATATATATATATATATATATATATATATATATATATATATATATATATATATATATATATATATATATATATATATATATATATATATATATATATATATATATATATATATATATATATATATATATATATATACTGCTCCGATTTTCTCTCTTCTGTTGATCTTTAAAGAAAGAACAAAAAAAATGAGCCGGTTTGTACAAATCAAATAATGTTTCCATGTACCCCGATTGGTAGCAACGCACATGCGCCAGTGCACTCCAGCCGGAATTCACAAACAAACAAATTGCATCAGATTTTTTTATTATCATATATTTACTAAAGTCCTAGAAATAGCTTCCTCTTATGTTTTACTCTTCACTTGTCCAGCCTTTTTGTTTTATTCATACATTGATTCCTTTATTTCAAACCATTTTTAATATTCTTTTGTATTTTTTTTCAAACTTTCTTTAAGCAGAACTGGATGTTTTTGTCATTTCTATTCATAGAAAAAAATGTCGGTATTTATTACTGTCACAACCACAATGAACCTCAAATATTGTTTTTTGTATTTATATCTTGGCCCCACAGGTAACTGCAGATGATTCGCCACTCTCTTGTGGCCCAACTACTATGAGTGCTCATCTACACAAATCAGATCTAAATAAACAACTGTTTCCGTTCTTCTGAAACCTTCAAATTCGTCTAAATTGCGGTATTATGAACCGACATCTCTTGAACACTCTTTCAATGGTTGAATACTTTTGATTCATTACTTTACATTCTCTCTGCCATTTCGTTGTCTCTGTACACAGATTGGCACGTTCACGTTCATACATATGGCTGTATAATCGAAACAAATAATCTTTGGATCGATTTCTCCAAATCATATCTTTCAACTTTTGACGCTTACGAATCGCCTTTCATGAATTTTATCAAGTCTATTGTTACAAAGAAAGTTTTGCCTTGTCACAATATCGCTTTCATCATCATCATAATCATCAGCAGCAGCAGCAGCTGCAGCCTCTTAGCATCTGTTGTTTTAAAATAGACCTTCTTTAAGATTAGCCAGCCCTCTCTATCATGGGCATTGCAACGCCTGTACTTTCTGAATTTATCTAGCTCGTCAAGCCATCTTAATCTCTGTTGGCTGCTATTTTGCATATAATCTCTGGGGATCCATCTTGTGAGTTGTGATGTCGAGCAGTTGTCTGCTATTCTTGTAACATTGCCATTTGGGTTTTCTAATAATTTATATATCTCAGACTCCTGTCTTTTCTCTGATATACTGTGCTGTCTTGAGATCTCTCCATGCAATGATGAGCATGATTCTCTCGTGTGCGTATTGCATGGTTCTCGGTTAGCAGATCAATCTCTTGATTAGATTCCATGTTTGAGCTCCATGTTTCAGCTCCATAGGTGACTATCGAAATGATGCATTTGCTTTATACCATTCCTATTAGGACGAATTGAATGTTCTTGTCTTGAAAGTTGACCTTACTCTACTGAAAGCTTGCTAACCCAGTTTGATACAGTGCTTTTAACTTCTTTAAATGATTTCATGGAGACTTGTGGTCCTTGGTATAATTAAAGGTCTACTTTCTCCTGCTTTTAATGGTTATGTCTTTGTCCCCAACGTATTTGTTGTAGATGACATTCGTTTGGCTGAAGTTCAAGTAGAAGCCAACTTTCTTGCTCCCTTCATTCAGTTCTTCCTGCATCATTTGGAGATCGTGAAGGTTATTAGCAAAGAGTCCCTTATCAAAATCACTCAAACATTTCTTCTTGCCTATAACCGCTACATTCAATACAGTAGAAATAAAGTACTCAAACTTAGTTAACCTGCTTGAATACCTCTGACACTGTCATGTTACGACTAAGTATCAGCCATTATCGTCACGTGTCACTGGTTACAATGTTTTGGACCATCAATGCATTAACGCTCCATTGATAATTCAGAAAATCCTGCAAAAACAAGTAATTAACAAAGAAATAACCGATTTTTCCATATCTCATTAAACAATTACCTACGAGTGGAATCTTTCTCCTCGGCAATTAGTCTAAGCTCTGGATTTTCATTCCATATCGTAGCATAAAGTTCATAAAACTTATATAAAGTTACTAATTTATAAAAGTAAATCTCTAGATAACCTGTCATTCTAATCGAAATCGTTGTGTTATTTATCTCTAATGGGCTCCTCTAGGTAAATGTATTCCCAGCAATTAGTTTCATTCAACAGATATATGAATTTAAGCGAAAGCAAAACATAAGACATCTATAGATTATTTGAAACTAATAATTATCCAAAAAACGAAGGAAGAGGAAGACCACCACGCTAATCATCTTAAATCATGATATAATTGCAAGAACCTTGGCCTCTAATAAGGACACGCTTTTCATCCATAACTTCAGAATTCAGCAGACAAAAAAAAACGAAGAATTCGTGACTAGTTTACCAGCTTCCATAACCCTTGGACATGCGCAGTCATTACGAAACAGTAAATCTCATTCTTGCCACATCACACTGGTTATGATATTTTGACTCATCACTGTAGTATTGCACTGAAAACTAAAAAGAAGTTTTCGAAACCTTAATTCAAAGTGACACGAATATATCAAAATGAGTGAAGGCAGAACACAAGACGACTATAAATTACTTTTAAGTAATAGTTAGCCAAATATGAACGCATATAAGAACCAGCATACTAATCATGTTATGTCGTTCAGTCGTGACGTAATTACCACCATCTTAGTCTTAGATTTTCATTCAATTTTAGTGATAGGCGATTATGCAAATATGATTTTTAACTTCATTTAGATTTCTTGTCGCATAAATTTCTCTATTGAATTATTAGTTTCTTTTCCCTTTGACTGAAATGAAATTAGGAAAAACAGTTGAGCAATTGCAATGAACGTTTTTTACTTGTGCTAAAATCTGGTTTCTCTCCTTAGCAAAATAAAACCGATCTATCATCGTTAAAACTCGATTGGTCAGATGGAAAATATTGATCATAGATAATGCATGGACACTAAAAAGTTGTTTTGTGTTTTACCATCGTTTACATGTATACATATATATATATATATACATATATATATATATATATATATATATATTCACTTGCGTCTCTTGCTCAGTCTCTCTCTCTCTCTCTCTCTATATATATATATATATATATATATATACATATATATATATGTGTGTGTGTGTGTGTGTGTGTGTGTGTGCATATATTATTGTGTCATCTACGGACAGCTGTTTCGTTGTATTACAACTTTTCAGTGTGGCTATAGACTATCCTTTATCCCATCCAGTACCGCGAGGTATGATTGAAACCTTCGCTATATATATATATATATATATATATATATATATATATATATATTATCAAGAAATGGATATAATCTGACAAAAATGATTATAAATTACCTCATATTATTTGAAACTCAATTT
The DNA here is from genome assembly GCA_963457665.1 of Thysanoteuthis rhombus. NCBI lineage: Eukaryota > Metazoa > Mollusca > Cephalopoda > Oegopsida > Thysanoteuthidae > Thysanoteuthis > Thysanoteuthis major. The sequence continues at coordinate 36,633,430 of OY735239.1, forward strand.
GAAACGATATCCCGTTGTTACACGGTGGAAAAGGCAAAGTAAATCGACACGAAAATTGTTTATTCTATTTACATTGTCTACCCGATATGATACTTTCACCGTGTAATAACGGAGAATTATTCCTAATTCCATTTCAAATAGTACAACCAATTTACAATATCTATCCATCTATATATATATATATATATATATATATATATATATATGTGTGTGTGTGTGTGTGTGTGTATTCGTGTGTGTGTATACGTGTGTGTGTATGAGTGTATGTGTGTGTATTCACTCGCGTCTGTCGCCCTCTTTGGCTGTCTAGAAAGTATAAATCACTCAGGGAGCGCATACGTCTGCAAATACCGTAATTGGTTGTCACAGAATTTGTTCAGATATAATTCAAGAATAATTACGTATCAATCCCATAATTCATTCAATCTATTTTTCATTTCAATTGAAATTCATTGAGATCCTTTGCTGATATGATACGGACCAACATGATTGAATACCAAATTCTAAAAAGGTGTAAAAAAAAAAACGAAAGGCGTCTAGGATCCGTCCCACAATCTAACCAATGATGCATTCTCCCTGGAAATCTCATTGAAATTCACCGTGAAATCTCGTAGATATTGTATAGACAGCCGGACATGACTGGATATAATAATATACCTCTTCCAACTTCGTTGGCAGTGGTGAAAAATTTTTGCGTCTTCCAACCTGTAATCTGAAGCGTCACAAATAAATCACTGTACACGATGGGAAAACACAAAGAAGAAAAGCTAAAAATTATTCTAATTATCAAAGACAGAAGACAGAGAAAAAATACCATGCTAATTATATCAAGTCATGGTATTACTGCCAGCATCTTAGCAACAAATCTTCATTCAATTTGAATAATTGGTAGTTATGGAAATATGATTTCCTGGCTTCGTTTCAATTAATATAACTTTTCCTATTTGCTTTATTTTTGTGAGGTTTAATTTTATTACTTTGGTCGCATTAGTTTGAGAAAAGCAACGGAGCGAATGTAGGGATATTTTTTTGTTTGTGATTTAATCACCTGTTTCCTCCCAAAACAAAATACAAAGCAGATAAAATGATCTGTCGTCATTTGCTCGTCCATACAATCAGGAAACCTCGGCCGACAAGTTGAAAACTATCGATCGGTAAATCAAAAAAGAGATTATACGTTTTGATCAAGCGTTAAGATTTAATCTTTTTCCATTCGTCATTTTGTCCATTAGAGATCTTTCAAGTACAAACTCACCCTTTTTTTTTACTTTTGCCATCGAAGTCGAACAGAGGTTATATGCCCATCTATGCTTGTCAGTCAACTTATTTCTCTGTTTAACACCACAGTATATCAAACAGTTCTCAGATAATTCCAGCGATATTTTTTCTTAAAAACTGAACGGTTGGCAGAAGGAATATTAATTAAATTTGGGACACATCCGGGGGGGGTTATTGCAATTTTGGAGACACAGTAAGATATGACAATTTTCATTTTTTGGATATGATTATTTTTTCAGTTTTTAGGATATAACAACACTGTTCTGATGTCATCACAGTGACCTTTTTAATCCTATTTCTTTTGCGTGTTTCTTCTAAGCTCGAGAGTGACTTGTAAGTTAGGAAAGAAATTGAACAAAAAAATAGGGAAGAATGACAGTGATGTAAGTCAAGAAAGAAAGTATTTTTTAAAAATATTAATGAAAGGCGAGTAAACCAGGGAAAAGGGAAAAAGCGAAAAAGAAAAGGTAAGTTAGATGCAAGTATAGAGGGACATGAAGAAGTAAAAAGAAAGAAAAAAGGAAAAGAGAGGGGTGTGGATAAAGAAGAGAGACAGGAAGAATGAAAGGAAGAAAGGAGACAGAAGCAAAGAAAAGGAAAGAAAAAGAAAGGACGAATAAAAGAAAGTGCAAGGAATCAGGAAAAAAGAGAAAGAAGAGATTTTTTTTTAAAAAAGAAAGAGAGGGGACCTTAGTTTAGAAGGGAAAAAAGAATGAATTTTAAAAAGAGAGACAAAAAGAAAGGAAAAAATAAAGATTGTTGAAAAAACTGAAAGTCCGAACTAAAAGACAGTAAAAATGAAGAAGGGAGAGAGGGGGGAGAGAGATGCGAGTGAAGAAAGGTAGAAAAGGAAAAGAAAGAAAGAAAAAAAGAAGAATGTAATGAGAAGAGAGAGAGGAGGTAAGGAAGAGAAGGAAGAAAAATTCGTATTGAAGGCAGACATGGATGCAAAGAAATCATTTTCTGGATTAAAACTTGAAACTGACGTACAAAAAAACAAATGGGGAAGAGGGAGAGAGTGATAGACTTCTGGTATCCAAAGTGTAGTATCTGCTCGCAATACAGGCTTTGGCTTTGCACTGAAGCAATACCTTGACCAATAGTGGCTACAGAGGCTCGGTGTTACTAGGTGCAAGAGACTTGGGATCAGTTCTGTGACCTCAAAAAATTACTCAGCCCAATTGCAGGGGAGCAGAATGACCCCAAGGCATTACTGTCCTATTGCAATAAAAAGGATGGGTCAGGCTTGCAACACTAGTTGCGGGGACTGGAGAAATTTTTGCAGCCATCCCGTTACTGGAACCCCACATTAGAAATGACCTTGTGTCACAGGTTGGTCTTGTACGGAAGCGAGTAAATTCAGGTGGGGATGATAGAGTGAGAGGATGAAGCAAAAAAATTAAAATATAAGCTGATAGGTACAAATCAACTGTAAATGAATGCTCTCTCTCTCTCTCTCTCTCTTCCTTTCTTCCGCTCTCTCTCACTCTCACTTTTTATCTCTCGCTCTCTGTCATTCTTCCTCTAACTTTCTCTCTCTTTTTCTCTCCCTTCTTGTCCCCCTTTCTCTCTCTCTCTCTCTCCTTCTCTCTCTCCCCCTTTGGAAAAAGCAACTCCCTCTCTCCATTTCTCTCTCTCTCTCTCTCCCCCCCCCCTTTGGAAAAAGCAATATTAAAATGCTAAAAGCTCTTGACCCCCAAAGTCATGTCCCCTCTCTTCAAACCAAATAATTTCCCTTTTTTGCAATAATTTCTTCTTTTTTTTTTTTTTCGCTCGGATGTGAAGGATTCAATCTCGAACTCACATCAAATATTTCGTTTCGGGGGTTTCTTCTTCTGATTCTAACCCGTCTATAAAAGTGGCAACTTCCCAAGATTACGTTCTCTGATTGGAGAACGATGAAAACACGACTGGCGGGTTTTTCCGGGTAGATACAAGGTCATTACGGGTATTAAAAATGCCGAAAACCAATTCTTTTTTCCAACGGGCAGAATTTGATTACCCAGCGAATAACGTGCGTTTAAACACATTCATGAAATTAAAAGATATACATATATATATATATATATATATATATATATATATATATATATATATATATATATATATATATATATGTGTGTGTGTGTGTGTGTGTGTGTGTGTGTGTGTGTGTGTACACACACGCTTATATGTGTATAGGTATCACTGCAAATAGATAAAGATATATGAGTTTTGAAATGAGCAATTAAAGTGAGCGTAAAACTGGTTGACTCTTACTGACGTGCATTTCTCAGAAAAAAAGGTAAAACAACACACACACAAACACACACACACACACACACACACATATATATATATATATATTTATTGCTGATGTAAGAAAAAATATATGAAAGACCCAACATAGCGGACAGTTTTCTTAATTTTCTGTATATAAATATATAACAACACATGTAAGTTGACAATAAGGAAAAGTAGTTGTATTAAAATTGAATTTATTATACTAGTTCAAAATCATGAGCACCCTAGGCCAAATAGGAAATGGACTTGAAAAAGCCCCAACCAAGAAACGAAAAACGGGATAGACTACATCTTAAAAGCGATACCGTCAAGTCAACAAAGGAAGCAACCACAGAATGGTAAGATGTAAAATGCAAGTAAATACCAACGGAAAACGCAAAAAAATGCCCCATACCAAGCTACAACCTCCAAACATTCCAAAAGAGCACACTTGATACTTTAAACTAAACAAATTTTAGTTTCTTACTGAACATGAAAACAACGCCAACATCAACGAACTAAGCAACAAAATGACAGCATCTATAACAGAAGTCGCCGCTATATTCAAACCAACGAGCACACAAACCATCGATAGAGTCTCAGATGAAACCAGGAATCTCATGGAAAAACGCAGAAACCTCAAGTCACTGACAACAACAAGAGAGAAAATCTAAGAGATCGAACTGAATAAAACAATAAAAAAAATAATAGAAGACAGAAGATACACAACAGCAATCGCTGAAAGAACTTTCGAAAAAGTTCGGGGCTTCAAAGCTCTAAACAAAGGCCTCAATTCAGGACAGAAGCAAATAACAAGTATACTCGAGGAAAATGGAGACCTAAAAATATGTCAAAGAATTTCACCAAAAACTCTGTTCATCCAAACAAGAACTACAAAACAATGAACAGGATACGCAAGACACGAGCTATCAACTTAAGGGTTCCCCAGAAGTAACCCTGTGGGGGGTAAAACAAGCCACCAAACAAACAAAGAAAGGAAAGTTTGGGGCAAAACTTTGCAAGAAGTTTCTTGGCTGCCTTACGGTCTAGACCTGGGTCCTCGCGACACATTTCTCAGGGAGATTTCCAACCACGGACGAGATAAAAAAAACTTTGAAGACTGTTATGAGAAGTGAGATCTAGCATTAAAAAGTGAGAATTTCTGATCTGATAATTACGTATCAGTGTACGGATATACTGATCCATCCTCTTCAGGAGCCTCAGGGAGATTTGGAAATTACGAACCCACATTATTTACGAATGGAACAACCGTTCATCGAGTTCGTTTGTTCATTCTATGTACAGCACATGACATTCCCACTGGAAGCTGCTTTGAACGGTGCTGGATCGACAAGCCTCTAGATCATCGAACTGTGTACTAACGCCATCACGGAAGAACAACTTCAGACGGGTGACATTTTTATCTGCTTAATGTTGATGCTGCTCAAGGATTTAACTGGTTAGTCATAGTCAAAATCACATCAGTCTTAATCTTTGAATTTGGAGTGCATTGAGAAAAGAGATCTATCGGAGCCTAAGACTCGGTTTATCGCTCCATAGATATATACATATGATTATTTTGCATTTTCACATCGCTGCCAACTGAATCAACATCTACTCCAACGTTCTTCCATTTACTTTCAAATATTTTCTGCATAAAAAGTAAATATCTCAAGGAATAATGAAAAAAAATTGACATATAAGAATTCTTTACTCAAAATTAGTTTCAGCTCGTTAAGCACTCGATCTGTACGATATGCAATAAAATTCAGGACGGTATTTTTCAATAGCTAAGAATTATTACAAACATTACTGATAAAATATAATTCGTTTTTTGTACAATGTAAATGCAATTTAATGATTTAACAATTTGGTAGAAAGGAATTGTCACTGATTAGATTTAATGTAGACCCAACAGCAAGAAAACTTCGTTTAATGGTATTAGATTAATGCATTACGACGACTGAGTACACCAGTGTTTATATTTGGTACCAATGGACTACAATCTTCCTCAGGACATATTATTGTCCAATCTTTGTATTTCTATTGGAGGCATGAGAAGGGAAGCTGGTGGTTAAAGTTCAGTTAATGAATTTAGAATCACTTTAAGATCAATAAAGACGGCTAACAACCAAGGAAGTTCATCGTCTTATCGAAGATAGATTAAAATGGTCGATTTTGGCAATAATCCACGTTATATGCAATTGCATGTTTCAGACGTGGAATGGAAGATTATCTGAATCCGATTCAGGTTGGATTGAGGGCTTTAATTCTGACAGGCTGGATTATAGCTAGACACCAGAAAGTTGATCCTAAATCGCAGCCAAATGTCGGTTAGTGATATGCAGAACTTTGAGACGGACATTTTGGATTATTGCAGCAATAAGCATGAACAGGACAGAATTGGGTTTCTATCTGATCGTTTGTCTGAAGAATCTGGCTTTCTGGAACACAGAACTTTCATATTTATACATGATTATTAAGAATATTTTGAACCTTTTCTGGAAAAAAGTAAAATATACGGGGGGACCAAGGTAGCAGCTGCCCCCAACCCTGCCTTTTTGGCTTCGGAGAAGCTGTGTGCCCTCAACTGAAAACCACACACTGGAAGGTAGCAAGCTTCCCAGGAAGCTACCTGAGTATTCACTGAGCTTAGAGCAGTATGAAACAAGGTTATCTAACATGGTGTCCAGTGAGAATTCAATTCACTAGTGATCAATTGAACGCTCCACAATAAGCGTCTTTAAGAGCATGATTTGGTAAATATTCACTAAACTTGATACTAATTAACCTCTTTTCGGCTTAATCTGAATAGTTTTTCTTCCAATTTATCCGATAAGATTCTACAATAGCCGATAATCAGGCCAATTCTAAAAAAATAAATAGAAAGTTCAATAAAAGTAAACATATTAATAATCTGTTCTTGAGTCATAGTTATTTTATTTGTTAAGTGGACTTTAAATAGATACATAGGGCAATTTGCAATAACGTTTTGTGGCCAAGGTTCCGAATGGTTACTGGTGCTCTGAAAATATTTAGCAATAGAATTCAAAGATACAGCGAACAGATTTTTTAAAAATGCTGCAGACGAATGAAAAAAAGGATACGCAGACTGAATTGATGATCACGAGCGTTTACGTATATACAGGCAAAACCTACAATCGTAGCAAATGCTGATTTCTTCAGTTCAATTACTTTAATCTTCATTCTCTATATAACTATAATATTTTCAAATGTCTTTCATTCAAAACATGAATTCGAACTGTCCGACAGAAAAAGCTCAATGTAGTTGGTGTGAAAAACTATTAAATCCAATACCTGAGTTAAAACCAAAAATGAATAATCATTTAAACAAGGAATATGAAGAGACATATTGATTCAACTTTCTAAAAAAAATATTTGCCGCAACTTCAGTTGTAATAGTATATATCTGCTTGATCAGGTGAGTCAATTGATCTTGATAAAACAGCAAACAAATAGGTGATAAAATCTGATTTCTTCTTATTTCTTTTTGAAAACTTGAAACAGAAAATGAAACCAAAAGAAATGCACTTAGAAGACATTATCTAAAATTGATTACATCAATGACGCGTAAATCAGTTCGATCACTTCAGACGTTTTATTTATTTATTTGTAAATAAATCATTCAATGACTTTCGAAGAGAAAAACAAGTCATATGTCGAATTCTTAAGTGTAAATTGGTGCAAAAGAAAAATAGAATCGGAGAAAAATAGAGAAGGCACCGGAACGGAAATGATACAATCTGCTAATATCAATTTATCTCTATACAAATATGTGAATCATTACTTGTGTTATATTATATAAAGACTTATTTGAACCCAAATTCTCATCTTGTTTATTCTTTGTTTATTTGTCTCTATTAATGTGATAGATTTCGGCTTTTAAATGGAGAGACGAGCTAGACAAGTTCAGGAAGTACTGGCTCCGTGACGCCCATGATAGAGAAGTGTGGCAAATCCTGGGGAAAGTCTATGTCCAACGACGGACGCTAAAAGACTGATGATGATGATGATGATGATGAATGTGATAAGTTTGTATTTGGTCGGACAGAATGAATTATCAATCGTATAATATTATATAGGAACTTTTTTGAAATGATCTCCCGTCATTACATGGTTAATATATCAATCAATTTAGAAAAAGTACATGAGACTGCTGCAGGAATCGAAAGTTGAAAGCAGTTTTTTGGCCTCTGCATGACCAACGGCCGTTTAGCTCAGTGGTAAGAGCATTGCTACGTTGAAGCAGCTGCTTTATCGATGGCAGGATCGTTTTACGTTGTCTAAATTGAGTGATACATCTACGGGAGATCATTTCAAATAAGTTTTTATATGATATAACGCAATTTATAATTAATTCTAACCAAATATGTCCATTTCTTTAATATATATATATATATATATATATATATATATATATATGGAATACTCTTCCATAGGAATAGAGCACTCTGGTGGATGGGGAATTTATCTGTGAGTAAATATATCGCTAAAATTCAGGCGCACTGAACGTCCAGTTCTGTAGCTCAGAGGTAGGATATCGGCCTCCAGGTCTGAAGCGAAGGTTTCTAACCATGCCTCGTGGTACTGGGTGGGATAATGGAAAGTCTATAGCCACACTGAAGAGATGCAATACATCGAAACAGCTGTCTGTGGATGACACAATAATATATATATATGTATATAAATATATATATATATATATATATATATATATATATATATATAAATATATAGTGTCATCCATATATATATATATATATATATATATATACATTGTGAATTAGATGAATACAATCTAAATTGATGTAATAGTCATCAGAAAAGCTTAATTTTGTATTGATGTCGGATATATAGTTCGCTCGTATTTTTGCTTATCATATTTTCAGTTAGTTAAGTTTTCACAGATTTCAGTTCGTTAATAAAGTGCCAAGTCAACTCTGTCTCTTATCCTATATTTTGCCTGAAAATGTTACACATTCAATAGAATAACTAGATATTGTATAGAATGCTCAAATCCCTCATAATATCATTATCAAACGTATTATTCTATGATTAACGTGAACGATGATTAAATCAGTAATAGTCTATAAAGACCGCTCATTAAACCATGGCTTTTTTTTGTTTCCTATATTGGTTCTATTCTTACCTTTGGTTTTGATATTCTCGTTCAATGAAATAAAATGTACGCATATAGTTCCGACACAGCGATTTAAACTAATTCTCACCGAAAACAAAGCGCCATTCCCCAAAACAACTTCGATTTCAAGGACCGAATCATGTCTGTTCTCCCTTTATTACCTTCCTTTGAATAGTAAATTTAGCTCAAAGTCTGCGAAAGAAAAAGTGTAACAAAAATCATTACGCGCAGTGAAGCGGTCAGAGAACTTTCATGCCATCATTTTTTTTATACTGGTGCATTAAAAGTGGTCTGGTGTCGAATATTCGACTTTTTTTCAAAAGTATGAATGAACGGGAAATAATTGATTATGAACAGATATGAACAATAAAATCAGTGCAGAAAAGGGAATGATTTTGTTTTGAGCATCTGAAATTAGATTATATTTCTTCTTTTATGTCTTTCGAGAATAGATGCAGTAAGTGTATTTTGGGACCACTAATAATAATAATAATAATAATAATAATAATAATAATAATAATATTATTTGTAATCTCACACCAGTTGCCTGGTGGAAACTCGCTGGAGTTAGAGTGACAGCAAGTCTCCTCAAGTCTCCAGCCCTTCTCTCCTAGTACTCAAAGGTCGCAGTAATACTGCAATTCACAGTTTCACACCGGTTGCCCAGTGGTCATCGCAGGAGGCTGAGGGACAATAAGGTGTATTATTATTATTATTATTATCATTATTATAAGTTACATGCTATAGCCACACTGAAGAGTTGCAATACAACGAAACGGCTGTTTGTGGATGACACAATATACGTATATATTATCCGTGTTTGCAATATTAAAGATATGCATGTACATTTAATTTATATCCTTGGTTAAAAGGTTTGCACGGCAGTGAGCTTTGAGACAACAAACGGATACTTTTAGTTTTCTGTTTTATCACTTTCTAACTTTTATTTATGGAACATTTTTACTGCGTCATCAGGACATGAAATATTTACTACGTCAGTTGCTTTCCATAACGTTTAAACTCACATCATTGCTAATTATTACAAGTACGGATTTTGTTCTTATCAGCAATCATGTATTGTGATGATCAGTTCCTGACATTCCCGGAATCATTTGATAAAGAAGCAGGAATTTAGGACGGTGGGGCTAGGATCCAATAATTGACTGAACCCTTGTTACCGACAATTCGATGTTCAAGCATAATCCCCTGTTGCACTAACAAGATCTAGAGACATGAGTATGCTTTATTCCCTGTCAATGTAGCCAAACCCGTTAGTGTGGAGTGGCTTACTGCTTAAAACGGACTCGGCGGATCGAGTTTCGGTTGAGGCTATTGATGTTACTTTGCAATAATACTTTTGCACGAATCCAATTCTCCCTGTTTTATGTGTAAATATCTGTGTAGTTGGGGGCCATTTGTTGAGGTAAGGCAATACATCTAAGATTCTTTTCTTCTGAATAGCAACAACTCAGCTGGTCTAAAATCCGTCTCAAGGAGGATAATTAAGCTCGGATTGTGTTGCAAAATCCTTAAAATCGTACTTGCTATTGAATTCATAGCAGAGGGATTGCTGTCACATGCTCCCCAAGGAGTCTGTAAGAATAAACTGCCCTGCCAACTGAGAAAGACCTCATGTCACATTTGGCCTCAGTTGTTGGCAATTGGATACCTTTTTGAAGTCAACGAATGTTACAGCTAGTGTCAGTCTATATTTTTCTGTTTTCTCTTTTAGATGGAGATGGTCGATGGTTGAGTAGCCTTTTTCTGAAGCCATCTTGTTCCTGTGTTTGATTTACATCTGGTGTTGAGGTGATTCGGTAGGTGAATAGTTTGTAGATACAGTTGATTAGGCTTGAGTATTGGCCTGTAGTTGTTAAAGTCTTCTCGTTTCCTTGCTGGAGACTTTCGCACACAACCAATATAATTTATGACTCAGTGTTCCCAAGATCTGGTAATCAAGTGTTCAGCTGATTGCGGTTTAATTGTGAATGAAATCCCATGGTTCAAATCATGGTCGTAAACCAGTAATTTTCTAACTGGGGTAAAGACCAATAATTTTCTAACTGGGGTAAAGTCAAGTACATCAATTTATCCTGCAAGTTCACCTCGTTTTGTCTGGGTTCAATAAATCGAATTCAATTCAATTTGAATTGATTTTGGTAGACATTAAATCAGAATGGCGTTTAGTTACCGCGAGCGGGAAATTGATTTCAACGTAAATATACGAGGCCGTCAATCCACTGACCCGAGGGTAATAGCATGCCCAGCGATCAATGGTCACTTTGGATCGAAATTAGATATATATTAACATATCAGTGGTCAATAAAGCAGGGTGGATTTGTCTTTGACCGGCTGTGGTCAAGAAAGAGCATTAAATGTCAAAATGGTGAACAATAACATAAGGTCGGTCTTACGACTACAGGTATTTCTCAATAGTATACGTATACACATCCTCAAAGTTTGTTTGCTCTAAGAATATACGTTCAGATAGATGAATTGAATAGAACAACAAAATTGACGATCAGGAATGATTCAGTTGTACGAAAAACTGGTTGAATCGATTAACGATAGTCTAAAGATCACACAGACACACACACACACACACACACACACGCGCGCGCACACACACACACACACACACACATATATATATATATATATATATATATATATATATATATATATATATATAGGAATAGAGCTCTCTGGTGGACGGGACATTTAAGAAGCTAAATAAATCAGCCTTACTGACTGTCCAGTTCCTACGCCCAGTGTGGCCCTTCGGGTTTGAAGTGAGGGTTTCAATCCTGTGTCGTGGTACTGGATGTGATAATGGATTGTCTATAGCCACACTGAAGAGTTGTAATACTAAGAAACAGCACTATCTGTGGATGATACAATATATATATATATATATATATATATATATATATATATATATATATATATATATTGTCATCAATATTAAGAAATGAATATATAATATGACAATAACGGTTCTCAAAAATCACTCATGATGCATGTATGTTGATTGAATACAGACCAAATTGAAAGATATATTTCTGGAAATACTTTCATACTTGATGTCAACAAAGTGTGCTTGCATTATCACGCATATATCAGATAAACAAGATGAATCCATTTATAAGAAATAAATATATGTTAAAATGAGAAAAATGCATAGGGAGTCTGTTATATCATAAAAGCAAAAAGATGTTTAACATTCTCATCCTCTCCTGCTGTTAAATCGAAATGGGGTTCACTTATAAATGCGTACGAAATGAGATAACGTTTCTGTTTTATTTTTTATTCTCATTTTGCACGCAAGGAAAAAATGTTCATGCCGGACGTATTTTATCCTGAACGAAAGATTTTTCCTGACTTTTTCTCCTTTGAATGAGTAAGGATGAAAGAAAAGAAAGGGGAAAAAATGAACGGAAGAAACTAGGAAAAAGAAAGGAAGAGAAAAAGGAGGAAAAAAGAAAGAAAAGAGAAAGGAGAGAAAGACAGAAAGGAAAACGACAGAAAAGAAAGAAAGAAAAAAGAGAATGATACTTCGGAATTGAATTTTTTATCATTTTGGGGAAGACATTAAAGGATTAACAGAATTACAAAATGGCAATAATACATACTTTTTCAACTATGATATTTCCCTTATCTGTTTATCTAACACAGTCTGTTTATATCTATGTACCAATGTATGTTTATATCTATCCCTCTCTATTTAATATCCAGCTCTTTCTCTCTCTCTTTCTATTTATCTACCCCCCTCTCTCTCTCTCTCTATATATATATATATATATATATGTATATATATATATATATGATATATATGTACATGATAATTGATAATTGTGTCATCCACAAACAGCTGTATCGTTGTAATACAACTCTTCATTGTGGCCACAGACTATCCGATACCTTTTTCTGGCCTTTTCAGCAGGATCAAAGTGTGATATCTGTTCCACAGCGGAGCCCAGGGCACTGGTACTAACACTTCCCTGTCGAATGGGCCAAAGATTGGGTGTTGTGGGTGGTATCAAGACCGAGTGCACCAGTGCAATGCGTTAGCCAATGAGGTTTTACTGAGGCTGCACACTACTACGCACATCGGGAACCCATTGGACACGTCTTTGGGATCTTCTATTATAACACAGCCCAGCTGCAGGGGATCTGTTTCCCCCGAGCAGCACTGCTCAATTGCACTTAGAGGAACTTTCGTAATCCGGGTCGCGCAAGCAACCACGGTTACTTGGCAACCGAAGTCGCGTCGGCTGGAGCCATTTTTGGATGGAGGGCTCCTAGTTTCCCCACATTAAGCTCGATCATGTGTCATATTTTGCTGTGATGGGACAGCAATGAAAACACCTCCCAGTACCACGAGGTGGGGTCAAAACCTTTGCTTCAGACCCAGAGCCAGACATTTTACACCTGCCCTACGCAGAACAAAGCGATATATTTCATCATCATCATCATCATCATCATCATCATCATCAGTCTTCCAACGTCTGTCGTTGGACATAGACCTTCCCCAGGATCCGCCACATTTCCCTATCATGGGCATCGCGGAGCCAGTTTTTCCTGAACTTGTCTAGCTCGTCTCTCCATCTAATATTATGCCGGTCTCGGTTTAGCATGTGATCCTTGAGGATCCATGTCGTGAGTAGTGATGTCCATTGATTGTCTGCCATTCTTGCAACATGGCCAGCCCACCGCCATTTGAGATTCTTAATGGATTCTATGATGTCCTGTACTGTCTTGTGATCTCTCCATGTGTGGCCCAGCATTATTCTTTCATGTGCACGTTGCGTGGTTCTCAATTTACGGGTCCGTCTCTTGGTTAGGTTCCATGTTTCAGCTCCATAAGTGACTATTGGGGGGTGCATTGGTTATACACCTTTCTCTTAAGGATTATTGGGATCGTATTGATATTGAAGGTCGATCTTGCCCTGCCAAAGACTTTCCATCCTAGTGTGATTCTTCGCTTGATTTCTTCTTTTTTTGAGGGTCTCATGGAGATTCGTTGTCCTAGATAGATGTAGTGGTCTTCTTCATCCAGTTCTGTGTCCTCGATTTTGATCTTAGTGGTTTTATCCCGGATGTGGTTGTTGCACTTACATAATTCCCCATCTACCAAAGTTCTCGATTCCAAAATTGAAAGAGCTTTGCATTGTTGCAGTAGTAGACGAGTGCGCTACCTAAGTGTGCTCAACTATAAAGGAGGGGAAATTAATAATAATTATTATGATAATAACATATATATATATATATATATATGTATATATATATATACATATATATATATATATAAATATATATATATATATATATATATATATATATATATATATATATATATATATCTGTATCAGTTTGCTAATATCGATCTATCTATCCATCTCGGCCTGTTTATATCTATCTATAGATTTCTCTTTTATCCATCCATTTATATCTATCTACTCATCTCAAAGTCAACGAAGGTAATTTCGAAAGTCTTTGCGAGTCTCAGTGGACATAAAAATGTTCGTAGAATAAATTGTTGAAATATAATCGAATTGTTCATAGAAAGATTATCATCCTATGACGCCTTTAGCAGAAGATGAAAGGACACACAAGATGGTTGTCTTCTCAACAACGAAAAGGTATATCTCTGTTAACTTCCACTAGAGAGAGTCTTATTCATAGGGGTATCAGATACGAAGTAAGCAGGGATATCGAATATGCATGAATATTTATAAGTAATTTGGATGCATCAATAGATAAATCTCAGATTTCAAACATTTCATTTCCTTTCGCCGTGAAATCTAATGTTTGAATTTTAAATCTATCCAGTGTAAGTTATGCGTCTCAAACATCTATTATTTTATAGGCTTAAGTTTTTCTTTTCATTCTCTCACTCGTGTACATTTACGGCATTCATACACAAGCAGAAGTGCGTGAAATATTATAACATTTTTCACAGTCACCACGAATTTGAACAATGTTATTATAGGCCTACTAAATGCTGTGGATAGAATTTGAACGGATCTCATAACATAAAACAGAAAAGAGTACCATGTCCTGTAAATAAAATTAATATATTCGCCAAAAAGAGAAAGTGTAGAATTATTCAAATCTTTTAGCTTCGAAGCTACGAAAACTCTGAGAACTGAAGTAGCTGCACACTTTCAATGTCCGTTGATGGATATACACGTTTCTTAAGATTTGCTGGATCTCTCTATCATAGACGTTGCGGGACGAAAATTTCCCGAAATTGTCTAGTTTGTTGCGCCATCTTGGATTTTGTCGGACACACTTTTTCATACGATCTCCAGGGATCTGAATCGTGACTCATGATGTCTAGCTGTTGTCTGACCTTATTGCAACATAACCAGCCCATTGTAATTTGAGTTTTCTAGTGGTTCATATAGTACCTCTGGTATCTGTTTTTTTCTCAAATAAACAGTGCTGTCTTGTGATCTCTCAATTTGATATTAAGCATGATTTTCTCCTAAGCACGTTGCATGGTTTTATGTTTGTGGAGCAATTTTTTAGTGAGCATCCATCTTTCTGCTTCATCAGTTTGATGCATTGGTTGTATACCCTTCTTTTTAGGATTAATGGGATTGTTTTGTTCTTAAAGGTTGGATTTTTTTTTCTTCTCTCTAGTCTGATAAGTTCGATAGATATCTCCGCGTCGGTAATGAATGTCTGATTATCTAAACGGCTTTTCACTACAAATTAATTTACAGGAGACATGAGTATGGAATATCATGCTCCGAGTAACGTTCGTCCGAGAGCCTTCTGGTTACGTAAAGGTGTAGACTGCAAAGAGGTGAGGAGAAATGGAAAGGGAGATAACCAATGCTGGCTTCTTTATTTCCATACATCGCTTTTGAATTTTGGAGGGAGTTGTTTTTGTTTTTGGTGTCAAAATGGAGCAGATCTTTCTCCATTTGAAGGGATCAAAATCGATACAAATGTTTCTCTTCTGTAAGGGGTGGGGATTATTCTTTTTTTTTTCTATTTCACGAGTCAAAATCGCGAGGGAATGTTCCCCAACATTCTTTTGAAACGGTCCAAATGAAAGGGATTTTTCTTTTTTTTTTTTCATAAAGATTAAGATGGAGGGGTAATTTTCCCCCTTCTGAAGGTCAAAATAGGAGAATTCCTTTCCAATGGGGATTTTTCCACTTCTAGTGGTCGATATGGAAAGATAGATTTCCACTTTTGAGGTTCAAAATTGAAGGGTAATTCTGTTTTTCATTTTAAGGGTGAAAATGGGGAGGTATTCTTTTTTCTACTTTTAGGGGTTAGAAAATGGACTAAAAGTTCTTTTTGTCACTGTTAGTGCTCAAAATAGGAGAGTGGTTTTTCCTCTCTTGAGGGTCAAAATGGATTTCAGTTAAACTTTTGGGAAGTGCTAGTAATTTGCTTCGAGCAATTGGATGGGTTGAATCAAAGACTTCCTCACGGTCATCATCCCTGAATCATAGCTATATCAACCCAGTGCAATATCTCCAAAGTTTTCGAATTAATTTCAATGAAAGTCTGCGGAATGGATTATGGTTAGTGGTCTGAGAAAGTATTGTTAACGTTGGGTGGGGGGACCAAGGAATTTTCCCTCAAAAAGATGCCGAAATATCTAGTATTTTAATAAGTCTCATTCCATGACCAAATTCAAGGATTTTTCCAGTTAAAGGAAAACTGTTTTTACATAAGTTGAAAGATTTTCTAAATTCATCAGCTAAACGATTTAAGCTTCGATAAAAGTGGAATTTAATCAACCAGACTTGTTCTAATTAATCTTGTTCTTCCTATTTCATGAATCTATCTTTATAATCTCCTTATATTTAGTATTTCCACATGGAGTATTCATTATTCTACATCATTTTTTCATTGCTTCATCCCTTCTTCTTCTTCTTCTTCTTCTTCTTCTTCTTCTTCTTCTTCTTTTTCTTCTTCCTCTTCTTCTTCCTTTTCTTCTTCTTCTTCTTCTTTTTCTTCTTTTTCTTCTTCCTCTTCTTCTTCTTTTTCTTCTTCCTCTTCTTCTTCTTTTTCTTCTTCTTTTTCTTCTTTTTCTTCTTCTTCTTCTTCTTCTTCTTTTTCTTCTTCATCTTCTTCTTCTTCTTTTTCTTCTTCATCTTCTTCTTCTTCTTCTTCTTCTTTTTCTTCACAGCATCATCATCATCATCATCATCATCATCATCATCATCATCATCATCTTCTTCTTCTTCTTCTTCTTCTCCTTCGTTCCTCTCCTCTTTTTATTATCTTCTTTCCTCTCATCTCCCAGCTATCTTCTTGATCTCCTTTCCCATCATACCCTTCTTCCCTGATGAACTTTGAAGAACGTCCTGTTATTCAGATTTGTTTATCAACCAACGCCAAATAAACTGTCAAACCAGATAAAAATGAGTAGATTAAGAGAAACGGATCCAGTGGTTTTCAAAACTGGAGTTCAAGTGTCTTTGGTGTCTGACTATCAATGGTCAGGCATTCGCAGCAATATACCCCCCGAACCTGACATTAAATCTAATGACATAGAAAGAGCACCATCCATTGCTTTGCTATGGAGAGACACAATTATTTTGCACAAATCTGTACCATGTATTTCAATTCAAACAAATGTGATCTATCAAGATCAGATATGTTTTTAAACCAGAGATGCTGTTGATTATAGTAGTTCATCGATTGCAGTTTAAAGAATCAATGCCGAAAATAGGTATCCACTAGAAAAGTTTCCTTTATAGAAAGGATCATTGTGTTTTCAAACTTTCGAAAGCACTGCATCAAACCAAATAAATTGATTCAATTTGTTTTCTTTCTTTCAAGCCGAGATGCGTCTGTGTTAAGCCTGGGTTAACCATGAATTTTCTTCTACTTAAACACCGAATGGCAGATTTGTCAATCTCATGACCCCCAACGGAAGCCAAAGTATTCTTTGGAATAGTGCTGGGAACCATCAATGCATTCCAGGAATGGCCATTCTTGCACGCAATGGACGGGATTCTTGGGAAGAAGGATAGGTATTGGCACTGTTCGCAAATCAGCGTTTCTTTTGTGACGACAAAAGTTTTAGAATTCACAAGAACCTGACTGACGAATAGAGAAGAGTTTGTTTTGATTGATTTTAGAGGATATTTTCCCATGATAATTGTATAGCAAAAAGAGCTGATATTTTACAATAAATCAACGAATCGTTTTACTAAATTTTATTCCGATTTATCCCTTTGAAACAATCGGAGGTGTGCGTTGTTTAACGGTTAGCAGCACAAATGGAATCACTGAATAGAGTTCAAACTCCGACTGAAGCACTTTATGTTCTTTTTGCACTAATGCTCTTTGGAGAGGCTGAATCCATCTTTTCCTCACCAGGTTTGGATTAAATGGCAGGGAATACTGGTCCCTTGTCCAGAGCTGAGAAAGACTGGCAACGGATAGAATAATTAAGGTTTTATCGGAATGTACATTTAGTGGGACCCTGGTGAAATTTCGACAGGCGAAGAATCACTCTTGGATGGCAAGTCTTTGGCAGAACAAGATCGACTTTCAATAACAATACGATCCCAATAATCCTAAAAAGAAGGGTGTACAACCAATGCATCCTCCCAATAGTCACCTATGGAGCTGAAACATGGAACCGAACCAAGAGACAGATCCGCAAATTGAGAACCATGCAACGTGCACATGAAAGAATTATGCTGGGCCTCTCATGGAGAGACCACAAGACAGCACAGTACATCCAACAAAAGACAAGAGTCAGGGACATCATAGAATCGATTAAAAATCTCAAATGCCAGTGGGCTGGCCATGTTGCAAGAATGGCAGACAATCGATGGATATCACGACTCACAACATGGATCCCCAGAGATCACATGAGAAACCGAGCATGATAAAATACAAGGTGGAGAGATGAATGGAACAATTGTAGAAAATACTGGCCCGGCGACGCCCATGATAGAGAAATGTGGCGGACCCTGGGGAAGGTCTATGTCCAATGACGGACGTCAAAAGACTGATGATGATGATGATGATGATTACAGATAACAACACGTTGACCAAATGTAATCCTTAGGCTGATGAGATATATCGAGCCATCCAACTAGATGTCTGTTCATTGTCCATTATAAGCAAAAGTATCTTATACATTGAATCACAATATAGTATCTAATGTAATTAAAATAATCATCGGTCATGATTTTGAAAAACTCTTGCTTTAAATCTGCATTTTGTGATTTCTGAAAATTATACGTGTATCACCATAGCCTGTGCGCGTACCAAAACTAATTATCTGAAAGATTATCTGTAACCATCTTTTTAAAATAACCTATATTTATAATTATCTTTAAACATACATATTTTATATGAAATTATCTAAAAATAATACCAGCACGAGATGTAGGTGTGGTTGATTCAAAATGACGATACAGATGCAAGGAGCATTTCTTATAAAAAAAAACAGAATCATTTATTTTTTAGATGGTGGCTATCGGTGTACTCATGCAATTTTCCAATGTGACCCGGAGTGCCCGGAGACACACACGTATATATAGGTACTGAAAGCGGGAAGAATCTACAGCCTACTTGACTGGTTAGTCAGGTCATTGGTGGGGTTATATCGATTCGATTAACAGATTAAAAAAACACTTAAAAGCAATATTGCCTACGTGTATATAGAATGTTTTAACAGAATGTATATTCATTAAAAAAAAAAAGCTTTTTAAAATTCTGTTCTTTGTCGTTTATGGTTCTTACATAAATCAGGTTTAGCTGCGAAATAATCAGGGAGCTCCTTCTCAAATAAACTTTCGTTTTTCATCTTTATTCTGGTCAGTTCGTTCTTCCAACTGGAAAGTTTTGCAACTTGTCACGATCAGCTACCATAAACGAAAGCCCCGTAGACCGAATCGATATGAATACAACCGTAGAGAATTGCCTTTCTCTTCCCCACATGCTATAATATAGTCAAGGAAATCTCATAAACACTTCCATAGAATCTGGGGAAACGCTCAGGTAGTAAAAACTCAGACAGAGAGGATTACTTCAATATTGATCCTTCATATGCAATGTTGAACTCAACACATTTGTCGAGTCCCAGACTTATTCATGATCGCGAATACGGTCGTAAAGCGAAGTGGCATCGATATAATGGCCGTGTAGCAACCAAGCACGTTTTATAATTATATAATCATAACTTCTTTAACACTGGAGAAAAAAGCAAAACCCACCTGGGGTCGTTATCAATTATGGACTAGTGCTTCTTTCATCTTAATTTAATCTAATTTCCTCGTCGCAATCACTCGGACCGTCACAGCGATTCAGAAAAGGAAGATTTTTGTATTGCACCTGATACCTCCACGAATTCTTTACGGGCATTTTCTTTCATTACAACTTCAGTAACTTTTCCTTAGTAATTATTCCGACTATGAGTCTACGACGGTGAGTGAACATCTAGATTAAAAAGGATAAAATCGAGATAATAATATTGACAGTTGAAATCAGTTTGAGAATATAATTAAAAGATTTGTTCTTCACCAAAAAAAAGATGTATTGACATTTATATTTGCTTCAGACGATTTATTTTTTCAAAGTGTCGGGAGAATTCAAAGCGTTCTATTTACTGGTACTGGCTTGGGTTTATTTCAATCATATCGTCGTATTGAGATAATATATGTACATATATATACATACATATATATATATATACATATATATATATATATATATATATATATATATATATGAATGAAAAAATTGTTGGTCTTACAAGGATGTATATATATATATATATAACACCTGCCTTCTCTCGAATTTTCCTTTTCAACTTCCAATTGTCACTTTCATAAACACATACTATATATATATATATATATATATATATATATATATATATGAATGAAAAAATCGTTGATCTTACAAGGATATATATATATATATATATATATATATATATATATATATATATATTCTTGTAAGATCAACAATATATATATATGAATGAAAAAATTGTTGATCTTACAAGAATGTATATATATATATATATATCCTTGTAAGATCAACAATTTTTCATTCATATATATATATATATGTATATATATATATATATATATATATATATATATATATATATATATATATAGTATGTGTTCCTGAAAGTGACAATTGGAAGTTGAAAAGGAAAATTCGAGAGAAAGCAGGTGTTACACCTCAGAGATTCTTTTTTTTCTTTTCTTTCTCCGACCTCAATCATGTAAGCAGCAAAGTTTTCTGTGAACCACTGAAAGTTTTTTTCTGAAATAATATGTCTGGCACTTGTCGAAATGCTTCAAAACATGCCTACGGGATGATAAGAAATTTTGAGATATAACACCTGCTTTCTCTTAAGTTTTCACTCCTCACCTTCTAATAGTCTCTTTCATCAACATTCTGTCGGATCACTTCACATCCACTATACATATATATATATATATATATATATATATATATATATATACATATATATATATATAAAATATATATACACACACACAAACATATATATATATATATGTTTGTGTGTGTGTATATATATATATTGTATACATTTGAATTGTATGATTATATATGTATGATATTAATATACGTATATATGAATGATATATGAATATATAATATATAAATATATAACACGAGTGTATGTGTGTGTAACAGAGAGAGAGAGGGGGGAGAAAGTGTGTGCATATGTGTTTCTGTGTGTGTCCTTGATAGTGTTCGGTATGATATGGACCAAAATTACCAGGGTTCGCTCTATGATCAGGTCAAGGGCTCTTATGTCCTCACACAAATTTTCCTGATAACTTGAGTGAATTGTTGAGGAAGTCCCTGCTCAACATATTCGCGTATGAGGTTCTCCCTGATAAACCAAGATTATGTCACATCCTGTTCTCGTGGGGGTTCGGGCAAAAATAGAATTCTGAACATTTTCGACTAGACAAAAGCAGATATGCTACCATAGCGAATCGGGTTTTAGGCGTGGTACTGCACTGTGTAGTCAAATCTGAGTGGGGTGAGGATTCGTCCTGAAACCTCAAGAGCTGCAAACTTTTGTTCTTGAGACAATAGTTCCTACCCACACGTTCGTGTGCATGACCTCCACATTCAAGTACCTTGGGTCATATCCCGTTTTCAGGGGGATTTGGGTAAACATGAGCTTGCTGGTCATCCTTTCTGGATCATTTCTAACAAGACGAACGCAAATGCACAGACCTTTGACAGAGCAATCTGTGTATAGTCTAGATCAGAAGGATCAGGGTTTGCCCTGTGCCCAAGTTTTGATCAAGTCATGCTCTTATATCTTCTCAACAATAGTTAGGACTAAAGAGAATTTCGTAGGAACATGTGGGGTTTCCCAAGTTAAACCGACTTTGTGTCATCTCCTGTTTTTCGAGGAATTTTAGGTAAATAAGAGCTTTCCGATCATCGCTATACGACATCTTTCCTGTACCATTGATTTTAATCATTCATTTACGCAGCAGTTGTGTATCAGACCATTTCGTTTATCTATATGATTGTCTGTATCGGAAGAAACAAATGGGGCAGATATGGACCGTGAATAAACAAAATGTGTATTTGGAGTGAAAGCAGTTATTTGTGCATGTGCATTACTGGCGGTGGTTTAGCTCGATGTTAAGAGCAATGCTACATTGAAGCAGTTACCCTACTAGTCGTAGGTTCGATTCCTGCGGTAGACCCATTTTCTTAAATTGTTTACACAATTTATGTTGTCGAGGGCAAATGATACAGTCACCGTGTAATGATGAGAGATCATTGTGTAATATGGGAGATCATTCTGAATAGAGTTTCAATAAAATATGACGCAATTTAAAATAATCATGTCAGATCATATATCAATTTCCTAATATATATATACGCGTGTGTGCGTATCAATAGATTGGACAGTTTATGTCTTACAGAATATGATAACTGTAGACTCATTATATTAGGAAAAAAGTTTTGTCTAGCACTGGAACTAACTGAGTAGAAAATTGAAGGGCCGACCCTGCAGATGAATAAAAATTTGCAACCTGTTTAATTCCGGACAAAATATGTGTCAGAATATAGTTTCTCCAAAATTATCATTTTCTGTCAAGCATAAACTATGAAGACTAACGATATACAAACCGTCGGCAAAATGAGAACACATGCATATTTTTCGTTGTCTATACCAAATGGTGCCGAGTAGTAACGGGTGATCAATTTGAAAAAGGGTTTCAATGTCATATAATGCAATGTATAATCATTACCTCAGATCATATATCCATTTCTTTATAACACACACACATATATATATATTTATAAGTATATTTGCCTACGATCACAGGGTAGAGAGATGATTTTATGTGAGATGTAGACAGATGATTTTAGTACACCATATCAAAATCCTGCTTACGGGGAGTGCTGTTAGCCCAATTGGTAGAGTTGAGTCACGTCAAGCCAACCTCCTGACTGACGTGGATCCAAATTCCACATGGCACCCTTCATTTATTCACGTGGTCGGCAATCCAGCAAGATACTCTGTTAATTCTGGTGCCAGACAAAATATGCTACTCAATATGATATCTCTACAATTAACGTATATATATATATATATATATATGTATATATATATATATATATATATATATATATATATATATATATATATATATATATATAATGTGTACTTTAGAGAGTGAGACAGACTCGGGAGTGAAGTTTTTGGTGGTAAGGTTTATTAATGCTTATATGTCAATAGTCCATACATGTTTCGGGATTTCTCCCATCATCAGTGGTGTGCGTTGTGTGAGTGTGAATTAAAATGTACCATGTGGAACCAGAGTCCACTGCCAGGGGCTATGCATTGTGGGTAAGTTTTGTTGTCAGGGCTACTAGAGGCCTCCTGCTGAATGTAAGAATGACCAGCAGGTATTGGGATTTTGGTAAAGCAGCAGCAGTTGGTCTTGGGGAGGGCAGAGTGTGTCAAGGTAGGGGGTAGTGTTGTGGAGGTGGATTTTTTGGTATGTTTGGGATAGTGTAGAAGGAGGGGTGGTCGGGTCAAGGAGCTACATAGGTATCAACCTTAAAAGTTACTGAAAATGTTTTGGCTATGATTTGGACAGGGGTTATAACAAGCTAAGGTGAAGTTTTTCCTGTGGGTCTAGGTGACTTTGAAGCTTCCATTATTGAATGTGTCTATAATTGTTGAGTCTAATATTAAATTGCCACTCGGACTTGCCTATGTACTGTAGCTTACATCTATTGCACTCTAGAAGGTATATAATGTTCTTACTGCGACAGTTGCTATTGTGATATATGTGGTAACTCCCTTTTGTGGTGGTGCTTGTGAATGTATTGGTGTACTTGAGGTGGTTGCAACATAGACTGTTTCTTATGTTGCAAGGTGTGCAGAATTTAATTGTTCTAGGTGTATTTTTGTGTACGATTTTATTGTTTATATATATATATATGATGAGCTTATGTGCAAATGTTTCTGTGTTTGTTCTCTGTTGGAATGATTTCATTGGTTGATTTACCTTCCTATTACAACATGAAATTACGTCGGAAAAACTCTGAAAACTTGATGTCTGATCATCACATAATAAAACAGCTTGAGGTGAGGTGATACTTAGATAAAACTCAAAATCAGAATACTTGAATTATAAAAAACAATTTACTTGATGAATGCTTTAGGCTTCTTAGTGCCAATCCATACATAAATAAACCAATCATTTGGGACAGGTATATTCTGATATATATATATATATATATAGATATATATACACATAATCATGTCATCAACAGATAGCTGTTTCGATGTATTATATATCTTCAGTGTGGCTATAGACTTTCCATTATCCCATCCAGTACCATGAGGCAGAATTGAAACCTTCACTTCAGACCCAGAGGCCGATATCCTACCTCTGAGCTACGGAACTGGAAAGTCAGTAAGGCTGAATTTAGTCAATATATTTATTTGCGCAGAAATTCCCCATCCACCAAAGTGCTCTATTGCTATGGAAGAGCATTGCATAAGCTTACAGTGGATGAGTTACCTCACTTAAAGAGTGCACAACCCTGAAAAGAGGAGCATTGATTATTGTGTCATCCACAGACAGCTGTGTTGATGTATTACATCTCTTCAGAGTGGCTATAGACAATCCATCATCCCATCCAGCATATATATATATATATATATATATATATATATATATATATATATATATGTATGTTTCTTCTCTTCCAATGAGCCATTTAAAGGCGTTGACTGATCTACCGCTAATTTTTCAACAACCTTTTGCTGCGTTTTCCACCCGACTCAAAATTTCGATTTCTAAACTCTGCAAACAATATCCAAGTTGTTAGTAGCCATTAAATAAAAGCCATGAGTTTAAGTGATCCAATCATATCCTCTCATAACCATTTCCGGTTTTAGCTCGATCTTCTTTTTTTTTTCTAAATTTTGAATCCACTTCCGGCAGTTGACGTTTCAGTTAAGAAACCGTCGAATTTTGATTCAGAAGTTTGTCTTATCTCATTGATTTGAAAAAGATCCTCGGATTAAAACTTTGGATAATTTTGAATTCTCAAATAATGGAATATGTGAGCTCGAAGTTGATGTTTTCAACGTAAAAGCAGCATTGTCGTCTTTAAGAATCTTATTTGCCAATTATCATTTCTTTTCTTGATCATATTCATATCTCTTGGGATTACATACATATAGATCTATATATTTGATGTGATAGCTATTCAACTGAGTCATATCCGACACAATCTTTCGTTGGAGGCCAACATTTTCCCAAAACGTACGAAATTGCCAAAATATAGAATGAAGAATGTTTAGGCTGAAAATTTTGGCACAAAACTTCTTGGAAGCGTCTCCAGAATCGCCAAAAGCATCGTAAATATTCTTGGCAAATAAATGGCTGTTTTTGAACGATAAATTGAATAATATAATCTTAAATAATTTTATTGCATTATGTACAGGTGAGATAGCACGAATCTGTATATACATACTACATATATTTGTATACATTAATATATTGTATATGTGTGTGTGTGTGTGCGCGTGTGTGTGTGTGTGTGCATTGTAAGCTTGTATTCACGAGAGATTTGAAGGAGGTAAAGAATAGAAAACATACGTTGAACATAAAATTTCATGTCTTTCAAATTGTTCCGTATTTTTTCTGGATATTAAATATTGGATGATTCTTATCTATCTATGTATCTATCTATCTATCTATCTATCTATCTATCTCTATCTCTCTCTCTCTCTCTCTCTCTCTCTATCTCTCTCTTTCTCTCTCTCTCTCTATATATATATATATATATGTATATATATATATTTGTGTTTGTGTGTTTGTGGGCGTGTATATATATATATATATATATTTATATATATATATATATATATATATATATATATATATATATATATATATATCAGTCTGATCATCATATTAAATTTCAACATCAACCCGTTCATATACATATTTATCTATCTATCTTGGTCTGTTAATGTCCCTCTAATTCTGGGTGTTTAATTCTATCTAAAAGGTGTCCCCAAATTAAATTGACTTTTTATACCAGTCACACCGAATTGATATATCAATAATTTCAAAAAAGCGTTTACAAATTCCAACCTGTTATATGGGGCTGTTATATCAAGATTGATATCAAAATGCCTAACTTGCTTTTCCCAATTCTCTTCCTACCCTCTCATCAAACTAAAATTCTTTTCTGTTCTCTCACTCTTTCGCCATTATCAAAATTACAAAGGTTTTTACTAATGTTATTACTAGACATGTAATATTAAAAAGCCGATAAGAACAAGCAGAATAATATTATGGCAATTTCTTGATATTTATACTTGGGTTTTGTTTGTGACCGCCAATTTATTTCAGAGAAAGTCCATTAGCTTTTTTTTTCTTTTGTGTGAGAGGAAAAGCACACGGTGCCATTGTCACAACGCAGGCGCAATATAATGAACTGGAATTCAAAATAAAACGTATCAAAATAAGTATGATTCAAAGTTGTTCTTTCTTTCTTTCTGACCAAAATATTACAGCTAATCGATTGTCAGACATCTTGAAATGTAACCAATGGGGAGAATCATTAGAGTTGAAATTGACTGTCATCGTTTTTGATTTCGGAGAGCCTAATGGTTAACACCACTAAAAATAAAATCGGCGTACCGAGTTCAGATTCCGGCTGAGTTACTATCCACTTCGTATTAATGCCCTTGGTAAGGCATTATTCCATTCCTCCCCCACCTATGAGTAAATATCATGAAAGACTCAGCTTTCAAGAGTTGGACTCTCTCAAGCCATAGGTACATAGCAGGATAGACAGGATTCTCAAACGTTGATAGCCAACTAGTTTAGGAGACGGAAAATCTTGATTCCAAACCAGAAGTGGAGCCCCTAAGGTGGATTGGTTTTACTTCGTGCATTTGGTTACGTTAAGGAGTATTCCTTTGTGTTGGTACCATATAACACAATACAGCGTTTTTTGTCTTTTATCCGATTTCGAACGAAAACAAGGAATTTCTGGGTTTTTTTATTACGTGTTTAGTGAAACTCAAATGGCAATGGACTAGTCATTTTGCGAGAATATCAGACAACTGCTGGACATGACGACTCATCACGGGGATCCCCAGATATCATATGCAAAATCGTGACCAACAAAATATGAGATGGTGAGACGAACGAGACCGTGACGCTCATGATGGAGAGATCTGGCGAATCTTGTGGAAGATCTATGTCCACTGATGGATGCTAAAAGGCTGCTGCTGTTGATGATGATGATGATGATGATGATGATGATGATGATGATGATGATGGCAGTCATTTTCACAAGTCAATTCGATCCCTTGATATATATATATATATATATATATATATATATATATATATATAATGTCATTTCAAAAGAAAACGAATGGATGCAAATCAGATGGAGTATTCAAGGCTACCGACTATATGTATGCATGAATTATGTATGACTGTTTTGAATGTGTTGTCTTTAACACTCTGTTTTACAGAAATTTTAAGTTATAAGAAAATAACTTGCTCGAATATAGCCAGTTGCAAGACCAATATAACGGACACCACAAGACTTTGATGGTTATCAGAAGAGAATAGGTACCGTTTTTGGGCTTTCCTTCCCCTTGATGACCCCTGAAGCTTTCTGGAGACTGGAATTCGAAGATCCTTGCAACTGGAAGCTTTAGCATGACTTGTTGTTTTCAATTATTTTTAACATTGTTGCAAAGAGTACAAGGATAGTATATTGATAAATACTGCATGTATATCTGTATGAGTATATGTAGATACAGTTATGTTCTTATTCTCAGCATGATTGTTGCACATGATTTTCGTTTTACTGGGGTTCATGTGTAGGCCTACTTTTTTGCTTTCTCTTCGTTTACTTCATCTAGCTTTAGTTGGAGGTCGTGTAGGTTCTCTGCAAAAAAGACTGATGCTGCTGATGATGATGATGTGTAGATACAACTGCACCTCAAACTCGTCGCATTGTGGTCTGGTCTGATTGCATGAGCTTTTTAGGCCTTAGTGAAGCAATATCATTATCCAGTTAGAGATATATCCACCCAGCAGATGGAAAGATTTGATATGATGCTGACATTCATTTGTCAACAAAGCTTTTAGGTGAATGTTTACAGTCTAGGATTTGTGTCAGACCTTCCCCGGGCGTTCCTCCAAGGCAATAACTACTTGTGAAATATACCGCGCCTGCATAACCCCGACGGTCAGATCGTAAAATTTCATCACTTAGATAAGATATTGACCAACCTTTTCAATAAGCTGAGATGAGCTTTGCAGGGAATAAGAGATGGGTTTTTGCTTGCGAAAGGGGGTGTAGCAGTATAGCGATTGCAACATTGTCTCCCTGGCAGTCAGAGCGTAAACTTCCATAATCTTGATAAGATGTGGTCAAACTGATTCTATTAAACGGAATGAGGATGGGTTTCTGTTTGTGAAAGGAAGGTGCTTAGTGGCATAACGGTTACCAGTACGAAAAACGGAATCGACGGAGCGAATTCCAGTTTTGGTCGAGGATATCCACGTTCACTTCTCACTTCCAGCAGGAAATGTGTGAACCAACTTCTCCTTAGCGCGACAGTTGTAGCCGTTCAACCTTTTATACAGTCAAGCAGAGAAAAAGATTATTCAGACGGTAAAAATGATTGTAGTAGCTACTCCTCGTCCCAAGCTTGGATAAAGAAGGAGGCTGATCGTAGAGCTATCACCTCTACCAAGTAAAACTTACTTGTTCTATTCTTAACAAGTATTCTACGCAAACAAAAAAATTTGATAATGAATGGTTTACTTCTGTCAAATTCCGTTTGGCAATCAAAATTTTTGTTTGGTTGGTGTTTTTTGGAGGGGCTCCTCACAATATCTCCAAAATTTCTTTTAAATGACATTTTGTTGAAGGGTAGGCCGTTGGTTACGAAATGATAAGCAGATTCAGAGATAATTTGCAGTTTCGTTAACATTGTTTGATTGGACAATATTTAGGCTTTTCGGCTGTAATAACATGATTATGGTATCATCATGGCAATATCATCTTGATAAATATGATAATCTACATTATATTTATTTTTTCGAACGAGTGATAATATGAATCCAATGAATAATTATTCGTCCTGAGGAGTAAATACCAGCTTTGTTATGTATTTGCGACACTAGTTAAGAAGATTAAAGACGATTTATTAGTTATAGCCTACTTACATTTTCACGTTAAACCGACATTGTATGAGGGGGGGTGGACAAATACTCCAGTATTTGGGCCCGTTCAGTTGTTTTGTGACAATGTTGTTGGCGGTGGTATGCACTGTCAGTGCTTTTTAATTTTTCATTACCATGATTGTAGGGTCTTTTTGAAATGTCTAAACTGTTTATTACCGTTTTGAGTATGTGTACATGTTAACTTCTGAAGAGTCTTGTCGACTCCCGCTTTCATCAGAGTTACTTCCTCTTTGTAAAGTTCAGGTTTCATTGTTCTTTTCAGAATATTAGCCTCGCTCTTCAGAAACAAAACATGATTTCAAATTCCCATTCCAAATAAAACTCTATACTTATTCCTCATGAACAACTGGCATAAAAAGTCCCTCTCTTAGTTGCCGAAAGGGAAAGTTAATTCAGCGATAAGGGGAAATAACTCTTGTTTCCCGATATAATCAAAGCTGAATAACAACTGAAAGGAGCGGCAAGACTTCCCTTGAGCAACAACTTTTCAGAGAGGGAATTGAAAGAAAAACAAAAGGAAACGACCCAAAAAGGCCCAAAAGCCGTTTAATTGTTTTGTTTAATAGTTTGATTTTGACGCAAATTTGCTTTGAATTTAGCGCAAGAAGAAATTTAGTTTCAGACAGTGACGGTTACATGAACAGATACATGCTAGTGCTAATAAATATATATGTATAGAGGGAGGGGGATAGAGAGAGGGGAGAGAGAGTCTAGAAAGCTTCAAACATCAAACACTTTGAAAAACCTTTTTCAAATCTTTTTTGTATCACTAAAGAAACTTATATCCCCAAATATTTTATCGTAATGTATGCAATTTATTTCAGTGCCTTTTTTATGGGTTTTTTTGTTGTTGTTGATGTTGTTTTACATACTTTGATATTACAGTACTATGAACAAGATTTCAGCACCACGAGATTTTTATTCTTTTAGCCACTAAGGTGTTAGGGACCTTACCATTGTAAAGTTAGGAATAGGCTGGGTACTTATATATTCATAATATATGCATATATATGCACACACATAAATTCACACGCATATCATTTGATTTATTTTTTTACTAATTTTTTTTATGAGAATTGATTGATTTTTCGATGATTAACAATGATGGAAGAACTGCCAAAGTTTCTATGATGATATTTCAAACGCTTTCGACTATCATCAGTCATTTTCAAGAAAGATTTCAAAGTACCATTTTCATTGTGATAGTACTGGTTATAAAAAATATTGTTCGATACGCAATAACAATGTTTTAACAAATTACTCAGGCCTTTTTTTTTTAAATTTGAAAAATCTGATCTTCAAAGATGGTTTTGATCCCTGCATTCTTAACTGTTAAGCAACACACACTTCCCAAGTCAACAAATGAGAACAGAAAGTGAAATTTCAGAAAATGAGCTCAACTTCGTTTTGAAACCAGGAAACACAATGCCTGCATTCAACCATGAAATTGGATTATCACACATACACGCTTAATGGTTTCGTATGACGAGATTAATTTACCTTGCAGGAAAGTGGCCGTATTTTATGCAGGGAATGTTTGCCAAGCGGAAAAGGTCATTGCACAGATTGTTGGTATTTCACGTCTTATCCGAGAAATATACTTTTTCCCCGCCGGACTGCAGGAATAGTTATTGGTAGTTTATATCCCGACGAACATCATTCTACTAATTCAAGATTTATCATACAACTTTTACCACTCGTAACATTTCCGACTTTTCCACAAGCAGGAAAGAAAGGAGAGACAAGAATAATTATTCACCTTCCGCTCCATGAGGGCAGAAAGTTAACGGTTTCAATGTACAGGTTCAGACGAGTCTGGATAGTCTGGAATGGTTTCTTAAGACGAGGATAATTTACCTCGCAAGGAAATGCTATATATATATATATATATATATGTATATATATATTTATATATATATATGTGTGTGTGTATATATATATATATATATATATATATATATATATATATATATATATGTATTACCTTCCAGGCCCAGACGTGAATTCCGAACAACTTGAAAAACGGCATTTTCCGCTTCTATGCGAAAAAGATCTACAAAGCGGAAAAAGGTCATTTTTCGAGTTGTTAGGATTTTGTGGTGCATGTTTGAGCCTGGACAAAAATGTATATGTAGGTATGTATGCATGTACATTAATGCTTATTCATATATATATATATATATATATATATATATATATATATATATATATATATATATATATGTACGTGTCTATCCATGCCTGTATATGTATCTGTCTGTATGTATAATCTGTGTTACTTTCCAAGTTTGAATGCTTTCATATCTATGCTTACTTAAATATATATATATATATATATATATATATATATATATATATATATATATATATATATATAGATAGATAGATAGATAGATAGATAGGAATGCATATACGTAGGTATTTACATATAAAGGGTGTAATTAATTGGTATCTAAATATATATGTATGAATGTATGTATGTACTTACATATATTTGTACTATGTATTTATACATGCATGTAAGTATGTATATATATTTACATATATACACTGTGTAGGTACATATGTACATACATATATTTGTACCTATGAAGTTGTGCTTGTATGTAAGTATGTATGCACGTATGTATATGTACATGCACATATATACATGTATATCCAACTGCCATGCTGTGAACTTTTTCCGAGACTAG
This sequence comes from Thysanoteuthis rhombus, assembly GCA_963457665.1. Classification (NCBI taxonomy): domain Eukaryota; kingdom Metazoa; phylum Mollusca; class Cephalopoda; order Oegopsida; family Thysanoteuthidae; genus Thysanoteuthis; species Thysanoteuthis major. Next base: position 36,665,592 of record OY735239.1, read on the forward strand.
GTTCCCAAATCGGCGAAGAAACTTGAAAATAATTTGTAAGAAAACAAACTTAGGTTTCTTTATTTTGATATCAGAAACTTTTATTTTGATTAATCTGTTTTACTCTCCAGAGTATTTCGGAAGATCACGGTTATGGACAGTTTATAGCCTAATACACATCGCTCTACAAAGTCAGCATATTGTCTGTTTCGTCTTTGTTTCTTTTGTTCCCAAGAAACAAAAAGAAATAAAGCAAGACTGACTGCTTCAGGGTCAAACTCCACCCTGACAGAGGCTTATAAGTTTATTTCAAATATTTCGACTTTTGTGGTAATATTTTGGTTCAACTGAAAAAGATCCTTAAATTTGGCTACAGATTGGGACTTTATAGAATAGTATCTAGATATTTTTTCAGATGAATACTAAAAAAACCTGGATAATTCTAGATATAATTCAAGGTTAGGGATATCAACTGAAAACTGGCATCCACAACTTCCCATTTTCTTTATATCTCGTTGTTTCTCTCTTTCCCTTTCTTTTTCTCTCTCCCTTACTTTCTTTCTTCCTTTTGATTATTGATGACATCGGAATAGAATCTATCACTATTTCTCCTTTGATTTCTCTCTCTAGCCGCCATTTTGAACTTTTCACTTTTTAGTCTCAAACGAAAGCCTGAAACTGGCTCTGTTGGTATTGGTAAATAAAGTCAAAATTCAATGGACAAAAACGCAGTACAACTTAAACAGAAAGTAAGGATATATCATTTGTTTAACTACCACCCGACGAAGACAGAATGTGAAACAAGGTTGGTTTCAATACAAAGACTTACACCCACCAGGAGAAAGTAGATTATAACCAGCACATGCATCTTGGTTACATACGACGAAGGTAATTTACGAGCATTTTATGCAGGAAATGTTTGTAAAAAATCCAGTCCAGATTCTTAGGATTTCACGCTTGAACAAAGATGCCAGTGTTTTATGTTCCAAACGATGCCGACCGTTGAATTTGCGTCATAAAGATAAACCCGTTAGTTTCATTTCACACCACCAGATGTCGCCTCCAAGAATGTGTTCATTAAATATGGGACGGTTAGTAGACACAAATATTCGGGAAAACTTCACTCTATTCCCAATCTTATTAGGGAGAATGTTTATTCACTTATTCTTTAGAAAGAAAACAGACGACAACTGTGTACATTCGTAGCATCAATTTCTTTTTCTTTTTCTTTTGATATTCTTACTTAGAGCAAGAAACTTGCTGGAGCATAAGTCTGTAAAATAACAAATGGAAATGGTAATGGGTTTATAATGGTATTCTTGGATTACTAACAATGTACTTTCCTCTTTATATAATTTCTGTTCCTAATCCTATAATCTCAAAACACGCCATATTGAACATGACTGCATAAATATTAGCTGAATAGAACAGTAAATAATGTATTCCAATATTACGGCGAAAGATAAAGCTAATTTCCGTTTCAAAATAATGGCTGAATGAAGTTTACATTTGCCATTCTGTTAACTGTTCGATCAACCTTATTCCCTCATTCAGTTGAATAACCGTAGCCACCAAAGGTGGATATACGTGGTTTGTTTGTATGTTCCAGCACTCCTGGCCATGCCGTTTTATGTACGGACTTGAAAATTGGTATCAGTACCCCACTAGACCCCTTTTGAAAATGTGTCTTGTTTTGTTTTTTGTTTTTGTTTTGTTGTTGTGGTGGTTGTTGTTGTTGCTGTTGTTGTAGTCGTCGTTGTGTTGGGGGTGAAAATAAAAGTAGTGTTTTTTAATTTTGGGTCCCATTTTAACGGGTTTATTAATATTTGGATTCTTCAGAATCTAGATGTTTACTATATTTTAGACGTTTCCTAGTGATGTCAAATAGTTCAAAATTCTCTACTGCATAGTCATAAAGCAGTCCTCTATAAACCATTGGATTTTTATAACAGAGATTGCCAACCAAAACTGTCATTAAAACTGTCAAGAAAGGTTTCTTCAGTTTTCAAGTCAGTCCGTATCTATCATGAGTACAGGCCACACCAATGGACTGCAATAGGGATGAAAAACGAATGTGAGTGTATGCGTGTGTGACTACAACTGAAGATATCTATGTACGTCTCTGTGCGAAAGCATTGGGATTAATTGATAACTGGCCATTCTACGAAGTTACCATTCGCTAGATATATCAATTCGCACAAAAGGTATTGCAATCTCGAATTTGAAGTTGTTTGGATCAGTGGTTCAGGAGTAATTTAACTAAAATCACAGATTAATGAAAAAATTTAAGAAAATATCTAAATTCGCAAAAATATCCAAATTTGGATATAACAAATGTAAATGGGCAACACTGAAGAGCAGTGATCGATACACTTCGAAGGCATAGTTTCGTACGACTGACAGAAAATGATGACTTTCATGGCAGGCAGCTCAACACACCATAAAGTCCTTCTCCTTCAGAACATGCTCTTCTTGCGCAGGCTTTGACCAAGTATATATTGATTCAGGTTTGATTACGGATAAGAGATAACAGGTTTTTTTTCTATTTCTAATTTTTTCTTGTCAACCTTACTTTTGGCCATGGTCAAGATCTTTGAAAGACCGGATGTAATTCGTTTTTTTTTTTAATTTTCAAACAACCTTAGCCAACTAAAGATGGCAAAGTTTTCAATCTCTTCTTACACGTGCATGTGTTCCAGTGTTCCTGGCCATACCGTTTCGTCTGCAGACATGAAAATTATAATCAGTATTCCAATAGATACCTCCTGAAGAAAAAGATGCTAATCTGAATACCCCACCATGATTTATGAGGATCAATCATATGCACAGATATCAAAACCTTAATTTTACAACGGGATATAGATAAACCAACCAGTAAAAACGGGATTAAGAGTAAAATAACGCTAAAATCACCGACTCATTTATCAACCAGTACAATATCTGAAACAACTTTAAAACCTACAAACCCATACATAACGGAGAGAATATTATGAGAAATTATTTAAAGAAAAATCAAATGCAATTAATAGAATCAATAACTTAAGATGGTTCAAATGGAAGAATCATTTTTGTTTTTTTTAAACAGAAAAAGGGAGTATAAATATAGTAAGACGAGTCTTTCCACCCAGGAAGAGCAACGGGAAATACGCACCAACAGAAAATAGATTTGAAAAAGGATCCGAGGAAATCGAACTATTCGCCTGAAGAAGTCCAAAGGGCGAAAACATAAGAAACATATGTCGTATGTTGAATTACAGATTTTCACTTTGGTATATATATATTTATATATATATATATATATGAGTGATCAATATTTTTCATAAAGTGTACGATACATTCAACAGAAGATATATATATATATATATATATATATATATATATATATATATATATATATATGCTTTTACAACTCTGGAATGGAGCACTCTGGTCGAAAGGAAATTATGCGTGAGTATATATATAGCTGAAGTTTATGTGTAGGCCGACTTTCTCGCGACTCACAACATGGATCCCCCGAGACCACATGCGCAACCGAGGCCAGCAAAATGTTAGATGGAGAGACGAGCTAGACAAGTTCAGGAAGTACTGGCTCCGTGACGCCCATGATAGGGAAGTGTGGCAAATCCTGGGGAAGGTCTATGTCCAACGACGGACGTTAAAAGACTGATGATGATGATGATGATGATGAAATATATAGCTTAATACAGTCAAACTCACCTTCCAGTTCTGCGTGGAGCAGGGATAGAGCGTATGCCTTTGGGTCTGAAGCGCAGGTTTCGACCTTACCTAGCGGAAGGGATACTGGATAGTCTATAGTAACACTGAAGGGTTGAAGCAACCGTCTGTGGATTACACAATTTTTGATTAATTTATTAATTATACATATATATATATATATATATATATATATATATATATATATATATATATATATATATATATATATATATATATATATATATATATATATATATATATGTGTGTGTGTATATATATATATGCAATGCTTTTACAACTCTGGAATGAAGCACTCTGGTCGAAAGGAAATTATGCGTGAGTAAATATATCGCTTACTACAGTCCAACTGACCGTCAGTTCTGCGTTGGGCACGGGTAGAATGTTTGCTTCCTGGTCTGAAGCGAAGGTTCCGACCTTACCTAAAGGAAGGGATATAGGATAATCTATAGTCACACTGAATAGCTGTAATACAACGAAACAGCCGTTTGTGGATTACACAATTATTAATTAATCTATCCATCTATGTATCAGTCTGTTCATGTCTCTATCTATCTATCTATCTATCAATCTATCTATCTATCAGTCTGTTCATATATCTATCTATCTATATATATATATATATATCAGTCTGTTCAAATCTCTATCTATCTATCTATCTATCTATCTATCTATCTATCTATCAGTCTGTTCATATCTCTCTCTCTCTATATATATATATTTATATCTCCCTCCCTCCCTCTCAATCTATTTATTTATCTATCTATCTATGAGTCTGTTCACATATTTCTTTCTCTCTCTGTATCTATCTATCCATCTGATCATATCAATCTATTTCAGTCTGTTCATATCTATCTATCAATCTATCTATATTAGTGTGATAATCTACCTATCACTATACACACACACATATATATATATATATATATATATATATATATATATACATATATATATATGTATATATATATATATATATATATATATATATATATATATATATATATATATATATATATACTTCTCTTTAGATTGATACGGTTCGAATCTTGCACTGTAAAAGCAATAATATTGTTATGTCCTCATGAAAGTTTTCATTGTGGGTAGCCATCTATCACTGCTTATTCCTAAGTTTCCTGAATTACTTATGCCAGTTAAATACCGATTTGATTGATAACCTTTCGTTCCCCTATTTGGCACAGAAACAGAATTTGGCACCCTACTGTTTCAATTGCATGTTAAATCAGCTCCCTTGTCTATTCGCCTCCATTGATACTACATATTACGACGTTGTTGGCAGATATGAACTACCAATAATTCCTTGCCAAAAATAAGTCTCTCTTCACCCTCGGGTTGATTAGGTTTGGGCCTGAGGAGGGTTGGCATCATTTTTCGCGACGGCCACGAGATGCGTTCTCCTACCGCACAGGCATTTCCATTCAATTCACTGGTTGCAAAGGGAAATCGTGTTTCTGATTCCCAACGGGAGAGAACACAGAAATCCAACAGTTTGACGCTGAACAGGTGAAATAGGTAGATTGTAAAAGCGACAGACCGAGGAA
>OY735239.1:36673367-36693367 GCA_963457665.1 Thysanoteuthis rhombus
TCTTATCTCCCTTATTCATTCAGTTCTGAGCATATCTCTCTCAAACAAAATCGTTCTATACAAATCAGTCTTTCTACCAACCAATCGATCTCACATTCTTCTTACCTTAATCTTCTATGTAACTCCGTTTGCTCAAATTTCCCAGAGTCTTTTCGTGTCTAACGGTTTTTACCTACATTAATCTATCTGGATCTCTTCGACGTGAACAAGTTTTGGCAAGAATAGATCAGTAAAAATAGAATCTGCTACAGCATAGAAATTGTATTTCCCTTTTATCCAGTTCCCGTGCAATCACGAATCAATCACTTCAATTCAATCCCATCATTTGTATACAATTATTAAACCATCGAGAAATTGTCAATAACAATTGGCCATTCAAAAAAGCGGGTGTCAGTATGAATTGAGTGATGATTATTTCAAACAATATAAACGCTGAATGTTTTATTAAAAAAGTAAGAAAACGTCTTCAAGACATCTAAAAGGAATTCGAAAGAGAGAAAGGACAAGCGTTGAGTTTTGTAAATCCTTTAGTGAAAACCACCTGTCATGAGGAATCACGAGGGAACGTCATGAAGAATCACGGAGGAACGTCACGAGGAATCACGAGGGAACGTTGGGATATGGAAATAAACAATCTCTGACATGAACGTATCCGTAAAGATAGAAACTTTTACACGACAGGAATATACTTATCTTTTTTTTACTTATCTACTTTTCGCATAAAATCACGAATCAATTCCGTCAATCAAAATCCACTGTACAGCCGCCCCTTTTTCATTTAGATACAATTGTTGGAACATCGAGAAGTGATCAATAATCGTAGCACACTTGAAAAAGGCTTAGTCTCTAAAAAGTGGGCGTTGTCTTCGGATGACCTGACTGGTTATAATTCTAAACAAAGTATAGAAGCCACCAGTTTTTCAGTTCTTCCATTTTATTTTTCTCAATCTATCCCTATCTTTCCAAACCTAGTCATAACTATCAATATGTTCGTATCCATCCATCCTAAGTTATTCATCGATTTGTTCGTGTATATATATATATATATATATATATATATATATATATATATATATATATATATTCCAATCATTTAATTATTATTATAATCAACGCTCTTTTATTCCGGGTTGAGCACTCTTTGATTGAGGTAACTCATTCATTATAAACTTTATGCAATACTCTTCCAACTTTGGAATAGAGCACTCTATGGATGGGGAGTTGTGCGTAAGTAAATATATCGTTTAAGTTCAGCTTTACTGAATGTTCAGTTCTGTGTGGGGCAAAGGTAAATTGCCAGTCTCTGGGGCTGAAGCGGAGGTTTCGATCCAACTGCGTGGTACTGGATGAGATAATGCATAGTCTATAGCCACACTGAAGAGTTGTAATGCAACGAAACAGCTGTCTTTGGATGATTTGATTATTATTATATATATATATATATATATATATATATATATATATATATATATATGTGTGTGTGTGTGTGTGTATATATATATATATATATATATATATATATATATATATATATATATATATATATACACACATATATATTGTGTTATATTATATTTGAGATGATCTCCCGTTGTTACACATTTAATACATCACTCGCCTTAGACAACGTAAGTAGAATAAATAATTAAAGAAAATAGATTTGATACAGAAATCGAACCTGCCACGGATAGGGTAGCCGCTTCAACGTAGCGATGCTCTTACCATTGAGATAAACAGCCAACGGTAATGCCGGATCGATTTTTCCTGCAGCTTTACATTCTTTAATCGTTTATTCTACTTACGTTATCTAAGGTAAGTGATATATTAACAGTGTAACGACTGGATATCATCCCAAATAAGTTTCTATGTGATATAACGTATTTTATAAGTCATTCTGTCGGACCAAATATTTCTTTTTGTTAATACATGTATGTATATATATATATATATATCGGTCTGTTCATATCAACCTCAATCTTTTCATGTGTCTACCTCTGTTAATATATATCTCACTCAGATCGTGTCTATCTATCTCGGGTTATTTGTCTCTCAATCTGTTCATATTTATCTACCAAAGTCTGTTCATATGCATCCTAGTTCCTACATATCTATCAATCTGTTTATAACTATTAATATATACTTAACAATCTCAATCTGTCCGTATTTATTTACCTGAGTCTTTTCATATTTACATGTCAGTTTGTCTCTTTATATCTATATACCTTTGTCAGTTCTTATTCATATATACATAGAAAGATCCGTATGACACGAGTGATGAATTATTCATATTCATCTCAATCTATCTATATTTATTCATCGGAGTCTTTTCATATTTATCGATCAGTTTCAGTCTTTTCATATCTATCTACCTTGGTCTTTTCATGTTCATATATAGAGAAGGATCAGTATGACCTGAGCGATGATCATTCTTAACAATCCATCTAATCGTTTCCCTTCTCAAAAGAAAAACTCTTTGAAAAAATCTATGTGGAATTCCAAAAGAGAAAGATATAATCATCAAAACCTGTAATTTCTTCTTATTGACGTCGATCTGTCACAAATAATCACGAGAAAAAATCAGAGGAATGATCTTCTTTTAACTGATATTCAGATTCAGGAAAAGCAACAGAACAAGAAATACAGATGTTGCAGTATGTTAAATTAACATGAGATCCGATTTCCCAACTGTTTTCTGTTTGGAAAGAATTACGAAAATCTCCAGAAGATTAGAGGGAGAAAAAAGTTCCTTCGATCGATTGGGATCAATACATTGAGGTTATTGATAAATATGTACGAGAATGAACCTGACTTTTTCAAATTTTTATTTTGGCTAACTTATTCAACAGAATAAGGAGATATTATGTTTCCAAGAAAACATTCGCCAAGAAAAGCCACAAAAATTACGATGGAAGAAACTCAATTAATTGATGATTGACAATAAGTGTGTCCATTGAATAATTGTACAGTGAGCACAAAAAGTATCAGTTCTTCACAAAAAGTATCAGCTCTTTGCAAAAAAGTATCAGTTCTTCGCAAAAAGTATCAGTTCTTCGCAAAAAGTATCAGTTCTTTGCAAAAAGTATCAGCTCTTCGCAAAAAGTATCAGCTCTTCGCGAAAAGTATCAGTTCTTCGCGAAAAGTATCAGCTCTTCGCAAAAAGTATCAGCTCTTTGCAAAAAGTATCAGCTCTTCGCAAAAAGTATCAGCTCTTCGCAAAAAGTTTTTTTCAAAATCCTTATACAGTTTCACCCAAATACTTTGACTCGAGGTTATCTTCCAAAATTTAGATTTATAAAAATGCAATTAGAATAGACGGCGAATACCTAAATATCCCCAGATTTGTAGACGAATCGTACTTTTAGCTGAGAACCCTCGTTATCTTCAACTAATGCTTGACAGATTGAATAAAGAAAGCAAGAAAGTTTGTCTTCACTCGACTTTCAGTAAAACAAATGCCATGTACAACAAACATGTTGAAGATGAATACACAACAACCAAAATTGAGAACACAGAGCTGGAGAAAGTGGACCACTACATCCACCTAGGACAACAAATCTTCGTGAAATACTAAACAGAAGAAACCGAATGAATAATCACTCTAGGATGTCAAGCTTTTGATAAAGTTCAACAACGATAACAAAATAATCCCATTAGTCATAAAAAGAATGGTAGACAATCAATGCATCCTCTTGATGGTCACGTATGGAATTGAAACATGGAACCTCACCAATATACTGACCCTCGAACTGAGAATCAAGCAACGTGCACTTGGAAGAATCACGCTCAACATCACATGGAAAGATTTTTTAAAAACAGCAAAATATATTTGGGGACAATGAGAGTCATAGATATCATATAAACCATTAGAAAACTCAAATGGTCATTTTTTTCAGACAACCTGTTGGACATCACGACTCACAAAATAGATCCCCAAAGATCACATGCAGTACCGTGGCCGGTAGAAAATAAGACGTAAGTATTGTCACTGTGACGCCCATGATAGAGAGGTGTTGAGAATTTTGGTGAAGGTTGCTAAAAGACTGATGATGATACAGCTTCCAAACTGACAGAATTTGGACCAAACATTAATATAATACCACGAATTGAGCATTGATTATTTTGCAAAAAGTCAGAAATCTTTGGTTCAGATCTTATCACTTATCGCTATTTTCCTTTCTTTCTTTTTCCCTAGTCTGACATTTGCTTTTGCTGCATTTCTGTTTATAATCTCCCCCCTACTTTATTTCTGCCTTCTACCTATTCAATCTTTTCTGCAGAAATCACCAAATTTCACGCTGCTTCTCTTGTTATGACTTTTCAGGCAACGAGTCCAAAATGGCGGACTTGATGTAAGATTTTGCATCATTTCAAAACATCTGCCTTGATATTTAATTTCCTGCGCAGGGAATCTACATCCGGGGGATTTGGCCAAGCGTGACAAAGTATGAGCCAAAATCTATTCTGATTATTGACGTGTTCAAATTCCATTATCAGTTGTACGCTACCATTTTCTCTCAAAAACATCCCCGAACAATTTCACACAAATTCTTCAAGTTGCAAGATGGCACTTCATCGAACAGGTAGAATTTCTGCTTCAGTGATTTTTGTAAATTGAATTCCACTGGTTCGAATCAACAGTCGGCTATCTTGTGTCTTCTCAGTCTCAGCAAATGTTTTGTCTCCCAAATCGTCAAAAGAAAATACCAGCACAAGATTTGGACACTGTTGGTTCAAAATTACTATAGAGGCCCAAAAAAACACTTTCTGGGTACAAAAATTCTGAAATTTTAATTACTATATATTGATGTACTAATGCAGATATACATGGTGGTTGCCCCCAAAATATGGGTGCCAGGAAATACATACAGACACTAAGAAGAGAGGAGATGCTGTAGTCTACTTGGTTGGTTGGTTGGTTGGTTGGTTGGTCCATGTTGGGCTACGGTGATTCGTCATGTTTTTCTGGCTTTTAGTAGACCCCAATATAGCCTTGTTGGTTTTACGCTAAAATCCTTATAATTTCTCCAGCCTTTCTTGATACCTTACGAAACATCTTGCTAAGAAGTGCACAATACAAATTGGGATGGAGCAGAGATTCTCATAAACATATGAAAACTTTTCCAACTTGAGGTTTTTTGATAGTGAAGTGGCGTGAGGTGAACTCCCGTGAATCGGGGAATACCTTTAACGGAGACAAAAAATCAAGTATTATTTGAATACGCAGTATTCATACATGCAGATCATCGAGAGAAACGATTTTATTAATCCGCAAATAGTATTTTCAAAGAAAAAATATCGAAGCATTGTCCCCTGTAGACTGTGATCTCACAAAAGGTACTTCTCAGAAGTCCCAAAATGTTCAGTTTGATCGCTTGGTTCAAATTTCCCAAACTAACCGTGAGCACTTTGTAGGTAAATCAATACGTCAGTATTCTAATGATGAAAAGTGCATTGTTTATAAAAACAAATTCTTTTTCAACAAAAAATCCTTTCTTGTCAATGCACAGAGCCCACCAGTTCCCCTTGGAGCGTGTAGCTCGATCGTTACACAGTAAAACTTTCAGATCAGAATTCAGTCGTATTGACTTAGATGAATTGATACAAAAGAGATTACGTTGAAAAATAAATGTTTGTTGGGTAAAATAAATGCTTCTTTTCCTCATTACACCTAAGGCTTATTGATTTACTTACATACACACTCATGCATATATATATATATATATATATATATATATTTATATATATATATATATATATATATATATATACACAGATAGATAGATCGATAGATAGATAGATAGAAAGACGGATAGATATAGATATATGCGTATGTGTGTGTTTGAGAGAGAAAGAGAGTGTTTGTGTGTAAAATAAATGCTTCTTTTCCTATTCAGACCAAAAGCTTATTGATTTACTTACATTCATATATATATATGTGTGTGTGTGTGTGTGTGTGTGTATATATTATATATATATATATATATATATATATATATATATATATATATATATATATATATATATATATATATGCGTATGTGAATGTTCGTGAGAGAAAGAGTGTGCTTGTATGTGTATGCATGTGTGTGTGAACAGTAATAAATATACAATGAGTATGTGTATATGTATCAAGTATTGAACCATTCAAAATAATGTTCAACCAATTGGTAGAGTGGTTATGAGATGGGTAAAGATTTTTTCCCACTGGTGCATTTCAGATTGTGCATTCTGCTTCGATTGAAATCATTCAAATTGATTTGAAAATCTTTCAAAGTGAAACAAAATGTGCGATCTGTAATGACCCAGTGAACAAGTATTACTCAAAGAAGATTCAATTATTCGCCATTGCAACATTAATTAAAATGTCTCCTCCCTGTTCATTGCGAAATAATCTCAGTTCGAATCTCGTTTATACCCATAGCAGGTATCATACACTAGAGACTATAAAGATTTTATCAGAAAATCAATAAACATGTAGATGCATGAATAGATAGATAGAACGATAGATATGGATTGGACTTTAAAAAACAAAGAGTGATTTAAGGGACAAGTCAACTGAAGACGCGACCAATTTCATTTTGTACATTTTTCATACTTTACGAAAGGATATACACATGAATAAATAGAATGTATAGTTCGTTAAATATTATTTATTCTTCCTTTTCAGTTTTGTTGTTTGGTTTGGTTTTTTTTGGGGGGGGGGTTCTTTGTTTTTCTCTTTTCTTCTTTACTTGATTCCGTCTCTTCTTTATTCATCTTCTGTTGTTTCTAAGGCTTACTCATTCTCTTCCTTATCCTTCATCTTTTCTTTCGTCTCTTTTTCTTCGTTCGCTTCCTCCTTCATATTTCTTCATCTTTTTCTTTTGTTTTTCATTCTTTATGTTTTCCTTCTTTTCAATTTCTCTTTCTTATCTTTTTTTTCGTTCTCTTCAGCTAAATAAAACCTATCAATGACATTTAACCCATCATCTATGGATGAATGAAACTCTTGTCACTGCAATTTTGTGTCTTAACTTCGAATGACGGAAACTTCCATTAGTCACACAATGGGCTTTTTTGCTCCCTGCTTGCTTATGTGTCCCTCAGCCCGTAACTTTAAGTTGTCCATTGTTTATAGATGCTGTATTGCCATTGCATCCTAAGCATTCAGATTTTCAAAGACTTTGTATTTCAGGTGATTACGTCGAGGTTATGAAGGCAGTATGCGATAACTAGGATGAAAGCAGAGGTGGAGATATTTCGGGCGACAATCAGAGTGTCAAAGAGAGAAACGAGATAAGAGCATATAATTATTCAAGTGAACCACCTGTTCCAAAGAGGCCGTAAATCGGATCGTAATTGGATTCTGTGCACACTTGCAAATTAATCAATCGAAAAATGTGATTGTGTAAACGAATAGGCCTTTCATCTTATGTAAAGCTCCAAACGATCGCAAAATATTCACAGGTGGCTTTCTTTTAACTTGTAGAGGCACTGAACGAATTAGCAAGACATTCCTTTTTGTTTAAAGAGACTATTCAGATAACAGTTTTATAGCCTTTATCTATCCTGTAAAATTCCCACCTCACATTCTCTCGACATGGATCATTCAACCCTCAACCCTCAGTCCTGATTCGTGAACACACGCACACGTATTCACGACTCTCTCTCTCTCTCTCTCTCTCTCTCTCTCTCTCTCTCTCTCTCTCTCTCTCTCTCTTCTCTCTCCCTCCCGCCGGCAAACCTTTCATTGGCCCCCACGTCGCAAATCCCTTGATGTATCTCTGTCCGTTCAATCATAATTAGAATCTACCTTCCTCGCTTCTGTCTCTAATACACACGTATTCTCACAAGTATCAATTTCAATTAATTCCATCTCTTTCGTATACTTAGGCTATTGCTATTATATGAGGAATTTTACTTAGAAACTATCACCATCCGCTCCCAAGGGATAAAAAGGATCCTAACCTTTGATGAGTTTCAAATGTCTTTTCTTTATTTTCTTTAGACCGAACAAATCTTGATATTTTCCTATTCACATGGATACAAACACACACATTTGTACAGTGATCAATACGTTAATTATATAATATACAGCAATATACTTGACATTGGTTGAACCAAGAAACACGTGTTGGGTAATTTCGCTCACAATTATATATATATATATATATATATATATATATATATATATATATATATATATATATATATATATATATATATAGTTTATAATGCTTCACTGCTTTGAACTCTAAGCACATTAAGCTGTTAAAAAATGAGTTTTTTCATTCCAGCCACTTATTTTCTAATATCTGTTATTGTAATCATGTCATTTTCACTAGTGTTCCAGAGCTTTAATCATACTTTGATATTATGGTACTATAAGTAAATTTTCTCTTGTTGGGATCTTCACTTTTTTTACCAAGTAACTGTTTGGGGGATTCAAAAACAAAACAGTTATATATACATGGCACCATAGAAGTGTTTATCAAATATCACCTCCCTTTCAACTATGATTTGAATATATATATATATGTATATATATATATATATATATATATATATATATATATATATATATATATATATATATATATGTATATATATATATATATATATATATATATATATATATATATATATATATATATATATATATATATATATATATATTACAAAGAGAAAACGTCATTCAGCTAACTTTGCACCATCCTGTAACAAGAGACCACAGGAAGTTGACGGCAACTTAGCACCTCCTGTGACAGTAAATGAGTTTTGAGAAAAGGTTTCAATTTCAAAATCATTTTCTTTGTCATTTCAATCCCCCAATGAAAAATTGTTAAAAACTCCTTTCTTTGAAAATTCTCATCAAAATATGCCAAATTTTTTTCGCATGATGATTGAATGGAAAAGACGAGGTATGAAAGGGGTAAAAACTTCGAAAAAATCTTCTCTAATAATAATGAGGTTTACATGTTTCCCAAGGTTGAGCTTGCTCTACCGACTGTTTTCTATCCTGGAGTGATTTCTTCTTTCGAGGCTCCCATAGAGATTGGCAGTCCTCCGAAGATGGCGAGATCTACTTTTATCACGTCCGCATCTTCGATTCGGATCTTTTTTTTCTCTGTCCTCAGCACTGATTTTTTTTCGGTTCGTTACTTCCCCACATCTACCAGATGATACCTGACGAAAGCCGTGTAGTGCAACGGCCGAAACGTTGTATGAAAAACAACCGAGATCAGGATGGTCCAAATATCAATAGAAATTTCAACACGTTTGTTGTGCATGACCTTAGTCTTGCTTGAGTTCATTCGTTGTATTAATCATGAAATATTGAGTAATTTACAATTTGTTGAACCTAGAAATATGTTCTGGGTAATTTTACTCTCAGAATTTTCGTATATATATATATATATATATATATATATATATATATATATATATATATATACTTTACACAGATAAATTTGGCTATTCGGCTTGCTTTGCACTACTATATAAAATTACCACAGGATTTTGAATATAACAGCTGAACTCCTCCTGTGGAAGTAAATGGGTTTTGGAAACACGGTTTCAATTTCAAAATCACTTTCAGTTTTCTTTCAAGGAAAGTTTTCTTTGAGATTCCAATTCCCCTTTTCGCCTCACGATTGAATGTGAAATGATGAAGACGTTGCTATCAGTCTCCAGGCAATACGGAGAAGTTGAGATATAATGGGAAAAAAATCTGCCGAAATGATCTTGGTAAAATTTGGGAGGGAGGACCATTTAACAATTTCACAAAGGGGAATTGAAATGTCAAAGAGAAAAAAATTTTGAAGCGAAACAACCCTGAGAATGATTTTGAAATTGAAATCGTGTTCCAAAGACGAGATATAATGGGAATAATAAGTATTTCATCATACAAGCACCACACACACACACACACACACACACACACATACAGAGTCTAGTCTTTCTTACTTTCTTTCTCCCTCTATTCCTTTTCGGCTCTTGGCCGCATGTTCGTGTTCAACCATTATTATATTAAAGAAACATTTCCTTCTGCCATAATGCAATCAAAATGACTGAACCTTTAGCCAAATCTCCAAAAGAACCTTATCCTTCGGTAAAAATATATCATGTAAATATTGTTATTACTTTTTTGTAATTTTCCTATGTTTCTAACCTCAATTTTTTGTGGTTATTACTGAGAATAATTTAATATGGCACCGGGCTGGATAAACGTTAAAAAAAAAGATTTTGTTGCACCAGTCATCTAACTGGGAAAGAATTGCCTGCCCCCACCCTTAATCAGGTTTACCTGGAGTTGAACATTGACAATTGCATCAATAGAAGATTAACACAACGATACAATCCATCACAGAACGTCACTTCAACCTTACTTTGAGCCAGTTCCCTCCGATGTAATTTCGCAAGATAGTAGGATTTGACAGTGGTAATGTTGATCCATCCATTTGATGAAGCATTTCATTATTCATATTTGAATTTTCGTAAGAAACGAACATTAAGTTAGATCTAAAAGAAGTTTAGGGAACTAATAATTAAATTCATGTAAGGTCAGTATTTCAGAGATTTTGGGCTGGCCCTTTAATCAGAGGTCAGTAGGTTGGGTGACTGCCTTCCACTGAATACAAGTCGGAAAGATTTACGGCCCACGAATTCATGTGTCTCAAAACTTGAGAGTCAGGAGTTATCACTTCCCTAAAACGTGTGAGTTTTTTTTAATGTTTTATTGTATGGAATGCCTGGGTAATTCTAAATCAGCGGGGCAGCACTTTTGATCCCGAGCAACGATCACCGAGGAACCGAGACACAGAACTGTTTAATTCCAAATAATCATGATTTTCGATCTTTCCCTGTCAATTTTGCTTCTTAATTCCGTCTGTCACGACTGCCCTGTCCAAGACATAAACACGGCCGCTCCGGACACGAACGAGGTCGGAAGTGCAGTTGACCGACAGCTTTGGCTCGTTCAGGACGGCATCAGCGTCACCAATCTTTCGACAGGCAGACACACCTAAGATCATAGGTGATCGCACTTCTCTGAACCATACGGCTGATCCTCTCCATCCGACCACATTATCCATGACAGACCTGATCGACTGGCTGCCTTCTACCCCATCGCACTCTGTATACCCTAGCAATATCCGATTCGGCTATCAGAGCCACGCGTGTTAAGTCCGTGACTTGCATAGTAATTGGAGTCCAGAAACGTCCGTAGAGGGGTACAGGACCTCCCAACAGCGCTTTTACACATCACATTGGCTCTATGCCAAAGCCCCGAATACTTTCGCCGGATGGCTGGCAAGATCCCACGTAGGAAGGAAAGGAATGCTCCGAGGAGATTCATGTAACACCAACAAGGTTGCAGAGGTGAACAGTCACTTAAACATCAAATGTTTGGTTGAATTGCTTCATTTTGACAGTCGGAGTCATCATCATCAGTCTTTTATTGTCAGTGGTTGGACATAGACCTTCCCCAGGATTTGCCACACTTCTCTATCGTGGGTGTCGCGGAGCCAGTGCTTTCAGAATCTGTCTAGTTCGTATCTCCATCTTTTATTTTGCCGGCCTCGGTTGCGCACATGATCTCTTGTGATCTATCTTGTGAGTTGTGGTGTCCATTGGTTGTCTGCCAATCTCGCAACATGACCAGCCGATTCCCATTTAAGTTTTCTGGTAGATTCTATGATGTCTTGGACCCCTGTTTTCTCTTTGATATACTGTATTTTCTGGTGATCTCTCCATGTGAGGTTGGACATGATTCTTTCCTGTGCACGTTGCATGCCTCTCAGTCTGTGGGTCTGTCTCTTGGTTAGGATCCATGTTTCAGCTCCATAGGTGACTATTGGGAGGATGCATTGGTTGTATATTCTTTTTTTTTAGGAGTAATGGGATCTTCTTGCTTTTAAAGGTTGAGCTTTCTTACATCGAGTCTCAACAGATATAATGACAACACAATGTTTCAATTAGACAACAGATTCCCCTGATGAGTCACCAGTTCCGAGTCCACCGTTCGCTGCTGGACAGCACCCCAGGCTGACAGAGCAACGTGCAAGAGAGGCACTCATTTCCTGAGCTTGATCCTTACACAAACTTCATCCCAAAATGGACTTGGAACCATGGTGCTCAAAAAAGACCTGGACGTTGAAACTTCCCGCTCGTTGACCGTAGCCACGAGGTGGTACCACAAGCGGAAACCCGTAGCAAATTACCGAAATGAACGAGAGAAAAAAAAGGCATCTCAACGAGGACAAAGAATAAAATGAGATAAAGCGAAGAAATTAAGGAATAATAAAGGAAGGAATTGAAATATCAAAAAAGGCTTCTACCATAATGATATTGAAATTGAAATTGTGTTCCCCAAAGATGAGATATGATGGCAAAATTAAGTATTTCGTCATACAAGCATGCACACACAGTCGAGTCTACCCTGAATTTTTGTCTTCCTTTCTTTTTTTCCATATATTTGTGTTCATCCTTTAATATATATATAATTATAAAAGAAACATTTCCTTTTGCCAAAATACAATCAAAATGACTGAACCTTTAGCCAAATCTTTCAAAGAATGTAATCCTCACGGAAAAAAATCTTATGTAAATATTCAGCTTTTACGTTTCCGTAATTTTCCCTTACGTTTCCAACCTTAATTTCTGTGGTTTTCACTAAGATTACCTCAATATGGTACCAAGGTGAATAAATATCAGAAGAAAAAAAGTTTTTGGTTCGCCGGTATTCCAACTAGAAAAGGATTGCCTGTCCATTCCCAAATCAACGATCGATATCCTAGGTTTGCCTGGGATTGGACACTTGTCTTAACTGTAGATTAACACAATTGATAAAGGAATGAAAAAGAAAAAGAAAGGAGGAAAGTGTGAGATGAAAAGATAGAGAACAGAATAGGGGAAAATAATGTAATAAGTTATGGGATTCAAATGATGTGAGCACATATCACTGAAAGGGAAACCTTGGATTGGGAGCCACTGGCAGAGAACCTGCAGATTAGGATCGAGAGTCTCTGAAAGGGAAACTGTAGATACGGGGGACCACTAGCAGAGAGACTGTAGATGAAGGTCTGGGGTCTCTGAAAGGGAACTTCAGATACGGGGGGGTCCATTTGCAGAGAATATACAGATAAGGATTGCGGTTCTCTGAAAGGGGGAACCTCGAATACGGGGGTACCACTAGCAGGGAAACAGTAGATCGAGGTTTGGGATCTCTGAAAGGAAAACCTCGGATACGGGGGGAGGGCACTGGGAGAGAAAGTGTGAATAAGGGATGCAGCTCTCTGGAAGGGGGACGTCAGATACGGGGGACCACTCACGGAGAAACTGCAGATACGGCTTGGGGTCACTGAAAGGAAAAACTCGAATACAGGGAAAACCATTGATAGAGGAACTGCAGAGAAGGATCTGAAGTCTCTGAAAAAGAAACCTCGGATACAGGGGGACCACTGCTAGAGAAACTGCAGATAACGGTCGAGGGTATCTGAAAGGGAAACATTGGATACGGTGGGGGGCACAAGAAGAGAAATAGCAAGTAAGAGTCAAGGATCTCTGAAAAGTAAATAGCAAATAAGGGAAGGCCACTGAAAAGGAAAACGTGGATAATAGGACCTCTGGAGGAGCGATCACGGATAAGGGGGTTTGGTAAAAGCTTGATTAAAAATCATATGAATCATATCTAAATATTTTAGTCTATAATCCCGTGCATGTGAACGCTGATGATGTAATTTTATATATATATTGCGAGTTGTGAAAAGTGATAAATGATTGTTCTTCAATAACAAAAAAAACGTACCCTTGAAAGCGTAACTATGGATTCTTGTGTTTTTTCTATCACTAGAATTGACTTAATGGAGAATAAATGATGTCAGTTAACTGGAGACACACAAAAAAAATAAAGAGATGTTTGACACATCCTCAAAAAAGGAGATTAAAAGAAACAAGAAAAATGTAGAAAAAGTAAAGATATAATTGAATTAATCACACTTGGTGAGAGTTAGCCCTGTTGGGTCAGGAAAAGCTGATTAGACCATATTTCATCGCACATATCAACACATTGAAGACATGCTGTTTCTTATCTTCTAAGATGGAGTTGTTTAGGGAACTAAACAGATTCTATTTGTAGTTGAACATAACTTTGAGAAAAAAACAGTCAGATATCTACAGTAATAATCCACTGCAATGTAAATACAAGACGGAAAGAAGAAGAAGAAGAAGAAGAAGAAGAAGAAGAAGAAGAAGAAGAAGAAGAAGAAGAAGAAGAAGAAGAAAAAGATGGAAAAGAACAAGAACAAAAAAAAGAAAAAGAACAAGAAAAAGAAAAAAACAAGAAAGAAAAGAAGAACAACAAGAAGAACAAGAAAAAGAAGAAAAAGAAGAAGGGAAAAAAAAGAAGGAAAAGAAGAAGAACAAGAAAAAGAAGAAGGGAAAGAAAAAGAAGGAAAAGAAGAAGAACAAGAAAAAGAAGAAAAAGAAGAAGGGAAAGAAAGAGAAGGCAAAGAAGCGGAAGAAGATGGAAAAAAGAAGAAAAAGAAAAAGAAGAAGGAAAAGAAGAAGAAGAAAAAGAAGAAGAAAGAAAGGAACAAGAAGAAGAAGAAAAAGAAGAAGAAGAAGAAGAAAAAGAAAAAAAGAAGAAGAAGAAGAAGAAGAAGAAGAAGGAAAGAAGATAGAATGAAAGAAAAAGAAAGAAAGGAACAAAGAAAGGAAAAAAGATGTAGAAATTATTTTATAAAATAAACAAAAAAGTTATCTTGAGGAAGCGAAATGACAAAACCTCCCGAGCCAAAGTATCAAAAGTATAAAATAATGAAAATGTTCAGAGAAATAATGAAGTACACGGCACTGAGAGAGTACACGCCTCTTCTAACTTCTTACAATTACTAACGAATATGAAAATCAACAGCAATCGTGTGTTAACCAACATGAGTCATCATCCGCTGTTGGATATAAACCTTCCCCCAAAATTTGCAAGACCTCTCAATCGTAGGTATCGTGGAACCACTACTTTCTGAATCAGTGTAGCTCGCCACACCATCGTACAATTTCGCATATGATCTCTGGGGATCCATGCTGTGAACTGCGATGTCCAGCAGTTGTCTACAATATTCTTACAACATGACTACCCATTGCCATTTGATTTTTTCTAATGGTTTATACGATATCTCCGACTCCAGTCATTTCTCTAATATACTGTGCTGTCTCATGATCTCTCCATATGAGGTTGAGCATGATTCCCCCATGTGTGCGTTACATGGCTCTCAATTTGAGGTTCAATCATTTGGTTATGTTCCATGTCTGTGTTCCATAGGGAGGATACATTAGTTTTATACCATTCTTTTCAGAACTAGTGGGATTCTCTCGTTCTTGAAAGTCGAGTGAATACGTATAAATATATGAAACGAATGAAAAAAAATCTCTTCACCGAGAAAAAATTCAATCAATTCTTCCTTGCCCATGGTCAACCTTCCCACAAAATGAAACCAATTGAGAACTTGGATAAACAAATACACACGAATGAATGCATGATACTCTTCCAATGTTATTTGGTTTAAAAAAAAAAAAAAGGGAGAAATACGACATTGTATGAGAGACTGGAAAGGAAAACAATTTTTTTTAATAATGTTTTTAGAAAGATTTATTGCTGTGAGTTTCATTTGGACATCAAGCAACGAGAAGACCACATTTGGTTCTTAGTTACTTTGGTAATAAACAAATGCCGAAAAAAGAGGAAAATCTCTTTAAAAAATATGAGGAAGATTTTTTTTCGATGTACAAAAAAACGGGGGGAAACTAGCAGTTATCTCCCATATAAAAAGTATTTTAAAAATATACGTTCTACTCTTCAGGGCTATCATACTCAAGTGCGCACAAGCCAAGCGATTGATTACTGTTTATGTCAGTTTCCACGAGAAGCCGAAGGCTGCGAGAATCTCGTCAAGACGAGAATAGAAGACGGTAATTGAATTCTTTACGTTTAATAAATGCATTGGTCTTCTATTCTAGAAGAGAAAAGAAAAGAATGTTACTTAAAGCATACAAGAGTTCTTTTAAGAGATTCTTTTAACATTTTTGTTTTTCTTTATTTTTTCAAACCAGTGTTGATCTTACATCGACATTATCAACAACTGCAAAAAAAATAAATAAATAAGAACTATGTGAATGGAAAGTGGTGAGGTTATTTTTTTATTCATTTGAATAAGATAAGAATTCTACGGGGTATTATAACAAATACAAGAATAGTCTTTCTGATCGTTGCAGCCGATATACAAAATTTATTCGTGTGATGTTTTGAGTTTATGTTGATACTTGTGTTGAATAGGTGTCTCATTTCTGTTTTTAATGGAGAAGATGATATCCTTTCATATTCGGGAGAGAATCTTGCGCATGACTGGTTCCCATATCCGGTCAAAGATATTGAAAGAATGGAAATTATTCAGCAAAGAATTGCACCAAAATGTAACCGTTTAGCAGATAGAAATAATTGATTTAAAAATAAGAGGAGAAAACAGTTTAAAACTTGTTTTTTACTTTCAGATAAATCCTCATATTCGACTGACAGAAGTGGATATTTAAACGTGGAAACAATTTGAATCAATTAAAAAAATAATGGACATCCTTCGAATATGTTCGAAATGTTTCCTTGCAATACACTTAAACATTTTTCTGACGGGACATCGTCTGATGAGTGTCAGTCGAAATAAGCTTACATGAATTCATTAAAAAAAAAAAAACGAGTTTAAAACTTATCTCCTCCCCTTTCATGTTTTATTTTACAGCTATCACTTACTATCAAAAAAGCAATGCTTCATCAGACATATATTTGACATGATATAACAACTACTTATCGAAATCTTATCATCAAACAAATAGAAAATTATGCGTTGGCTTCTAGAAAATTGCGTTAGATAAGGAAGATTGATTCATTGACTGGTTGCTGGACGCCATTCCTATGAAGGGTTTAAAAACACCGAATATAATGAATTTTATCTCTATCTACATAGAATTTACAAAAATTCAATCACGCTTGTAAAACTTTTACTTCCAACATGGTTGTCTATGATGTAAACAAATGACATTACATGTGTCACAGTCTAATAGAAATTGGTTGTCAGATTCGAAAAATCGAGTTATTGATTGATAGTTTGCTGATCAGAAATCGATGTTTAATAACATTTTCTGAAGGCAATAACCTTTTGGGGCCCAAAATGAAAGACAATATTGGAGGAGAGAAAAATAATTTTTAATAAACGATGAAGAATAAAAACACAATAAATGAAATTAGGGCAAAGAAAATGTTTAATTAAAGAATATTGACTGAACATTTTCTTTTAATCTCACGAAGCCTGGTTTCGAAAGTTTGTTTTTGACGGGGGTAGTTATAACAAATTTCAGTATCTTTTACATCTTTTTTATTTAATTTTTTTCGATTTCTGCTGTGATTTTATTTTTGATCATTCGTTTTTCTTTCAAATTCTGAAATCCATCTTTTTAAACTAATACTGCTAGGAATTTCAAAGTACCTCAATCACAAAGGAAGCTATAGTCTGTTTGTTTTTTTTCTCACACTCCATCTGCGTTTTCTTCCACAACTTTAAATATAATTCATCAATCATTAATAGTTATTAATCGATGCGCAAAATCGATTTTTCGTACTACTCTTCACGCATCTCAATCCATCCAACCGTTTCTGTTATTGGATATTGGAGAGGCAGCCATTTAGTCACAAAAAAGGCAGCCATTTTTGACAATGTTGATCCGTTGAACAAAAAATAATAAACGCATTCTCCAAAGACAAAGACCTTCTGTTAAAACATTTAAAAGCTTCTGCGAATTATTAACGCGTGGATGTCGAAACAAAATAATTTCCAAAGAATTTCAGTTTGGGAAAGAAATTACCCATGAATGATTATTTGAATATAAAGTTAAATCTTGGTTTTAATAAAAGTTTTAAAAAACGAGAAATTAGTTAAAGATGGTGGCAACAGTGGGAACTTTAACAAAGGATTGGAATTTCATGAGCCAAAACACAAATTGAATTGTGAATGAAGGAATGAATGAATAGAAATTGAAATGAAAAGAACAATCAGATGAATACAAGAGCTTTTCTTGAATGGACTGAGGGAAATCAGTTCAAAGAATATAGAGAGAAAAGAAAAAAACGTTGTTAATCATGGTATAACATATTATAAGAGACGTGTCTGTCACATCACGGAAGGAATTTCAACAAAGGATTGAAATTTCATGCCAAGAAATACAAAAAGAATTATAATTGAATGAATGAATGAATGGAATGAAAAGGAGATGAAAGTTCAACCATATGATAAAGATGACGGTGGAATTTTGAAATGATCAGAGTCAAACTGTAAAAAGGAAAGAAAAGGGGAGATAATCATGGTTCAGGAACCTGATGAGAGATCATAACAAACACGAGAAGAGTGGAAGTTTCTTCACAACGGTTGCTCCAGACGCTTATAACAGATTTTTGGTCGGATAAAATTTCTAACCGTCGACGATAGAAGAGAACATGTAGCCAGGGCTCTAACAAAGACATTACGTCCAGACGTTTGAGATATGCGGTGCATATGCTGAGTATGGAGCAGGACTGTATCACAAAAGTTACCAATAGAGGAAAACCAAGGAGGTCTGAAGCCATCTGAGGCTTAAATGTGACACAGGAGCCGGAAGAAAATGAATAGGTGATGGAAAGAGCACAGCATGGATCAAGTGCGATGGACAGTGCTCATTGAAGCCTTATTCCTCATAGGGGATTGTTGCAAAATGCACAACCGAGGAAAATTATAAAAGGTAAGGCCCATGATTTGCGTGTCCGCAGTAAAGGCAGAAAGTTGCAGAGACGGAAAAGAAAAAAAAGGCCATTGTTACAATTTACCATCTATTTTGTTTCTTCTTTTCTCAACTTCGGGGTTCTGCAGCTTTTGTGTGATGTCAGAAAATGCAACACAGTAGATGCAAGGTAGAAAGCTAGGAATACTATTGGAGGACGGGAAAGTTGAGTGGGGCGCAAGAGAAAGTGAGAGACATTTCTTCTCCGGGTGAAAGTAACGACTGCTGCTTCGGTTCTCGGCATACTCTGTTGACTCTAGACTGTGAACAGTCTTTTATGTGAAAAGGCAACTTGATTAGGATGTCGATAACATAGGTTTCTGCATGTCTGCGTCTATCTAATTGCATGTTGGGAGGATTCCTAGTCACATTTTGGGTGCTACAAAATTTGCATGAGTATACAACTAGGCTCCGTTTTTCTTTCTTTCTACTGCTCTTTTTGGGTCTCTTTGGTATGAAGCAGAACTGAAGAAAGTAGACCACTACATCTACCGAGGGCGACAAATCCCCATGAGACCCCCAAAAGGAAAAATCAATCGAAGAATCACACTGGGATGGTAAGCTTTTGGCAGAGCAAGCTCAACCTTAAAAAACAAGAAGATCCCATTAATCCTAAAGAAGAAAGGTATGTAACCAATGCATCCTCCTAATAGTCACTTGTGGATCTAAAACCATTAAAAAAAAATTAAATGACTGAGGGCTGACCATGTTGCAAGAATGGCAAACAACCGATGGACATCGTAACTCACGACATGGATCCCGAGAGATCACATGTGCAACTGAGGCCGGTAGAGTACGAGATGGAGAGACGAACAAAAAAAAGTCAAAAAGTACTGGCTCTGTGACACCAACGATAGAAAAGTGTAGCTAATCAAACAACAGGCGTTTAAAGACTGATGATGATGATGCTCAAATCTTATTGTATTTTTTTTTAGATGATTTGAAGTAGAAGATCTAATTTTCGGAGATGAAATTTGATAAAAGATCAATTCTTCTAGATAATTTTTTAGATAATTACTCCTGATATACGTGTGGGCTATGGTGATTCATTCATGCGAGGCACAGACACTATTTTCGTGTTTGGCATAGACACGCTACGTCTTTAATAAATCGGCTATACATTGTTTTCACCCACACACACACACACACACACATATATATATATA
>OY735239.1:36698367-36705867 GCA_963457665.1 Thysanoteuthis rhombus
TATATGACTGAGTGGGAAGCGTGCTGCACGTGTAACAGTGCAAGTGACTACATTTTAGCTATAAATGCCACTGGCATATGCATAGACCGAAACATGTTCTAAAAAATGAGACATAGCATCGTCTGGGACTCTGAGATTAAAATGGATCACAAAATTCAGACCAAAAGACGGAATCTAATTGAACTGAATGATAGTGAAAAGATAGATACGAATGTTGACTTCGCCAAAAAAAAACTGAAGAAATATGAAGAATGAAGGTGACAGTAGTGCCAATTGTGATCAGAGTCCTGGGAAAAAGTCCTGAACAGCCTAGCAAAAAGGTTTGAGTAACTAGAAATCCGGCAAAGATTCGGACGACGACACTACTAATATCTGTTAGAATGAGAGACTCTTGAAGTATTGAGGATATTTGCTGTCACAATCTCGAGAGAAAGCCACCAGTCACTGCTGGTATGAAAGCCCAGTGAGGAACGGAATCCTCTATCGTGGCAGCCAAGAATAACAGTATCATAACAAACTTCTCCTTGATGTTTCATGTCTTTTAACATTGATTGAAACAATAGTTCCCTACATTTTCTTGCGTATTGCTGTTCTTACTGTGCATCCATACTATAATCCACTCCACTCTTTAATGTTATTTTACCAGTCATCTCATGGGCGACCTCTGTTTCTCAAGCCAGTAATATATGTTTCGAATAGCGTTATGTAGACCTTATTTAGTCTTATCAGATGTCCCAAATATTTTCTTTTCCAGATGTTGATCAGTTTCTAAGAGAGACAGAAAGGGACAGACATACGACAGTAAAATATGAAAAAAACAGAGAGAGGGGGGACAGAGAAGAAGAAGAAGAAGAAGAAGAAGAAGAAGAAGAAGAAGAAGAAGAAGAAGAAGAAGAAGAAGAAGAAGAAGAAGGAGAAGGAGAAGAAGAAGAAGAAGAAGAAGAAGAAGAAGAAGAAGAAGAAGAGGAAGAAGAAAAAGAAGAAGAAGAAGAAGAAAAAGAAGGAGAAGGAGAAGAAGAAGGAGAAGGAGAAGGAGAAGAAGAAGGAGAAGGAGAAGAAGAAGAAGAAGAAGAAGAAGAAGAAGAAGAAGAAGAAGAAGAAGAAGAAGAAGAAGAAGAAGAAGAAGAAGAAGAAGAAGAATGGAAAGCTGAACACATTCCAGTTAATGCAAAAGTGAAAGTGAAAGTGAAAGTACTTTATTGGGTTGTAGTTAGTAAAAGGAAAAAGAAGAAAAATGACAATCATTTTTCATCGTATTTTTCCCTCTTCGGTAAACATCAGTTACTAATCAATCGTAATTAGCATCACTGTAGCAGAGTATCTTTACATGTTGATTAGAAAATACAACCTCCAGCATATTCTGTAGCACCTTGAATACAAGTCATTATGGGTGAATGTCAATAATTCACACTAAGAAAAGTAGGAAGCACCCAGAGAGCACATTATTCTGCAGACACCATCATCAGGGGAAGTAACTCTGCTTAGCTCCGCCCCAAAATTAACCACTTTTTCGTAGCTTATTGTGCACATTTCCTTGAAATTTCATTGAAATTCCTTGAAAACTTTAGACATTGTATGGATAGGCATGAACTTTAGGCGATATTATGGGTTATGAACATATAATTATGGGAGGGGAGGTAATTGTGGATGGATCTGGCCTATATTCCACGTTACTTTCGTAGCTTATTGTCCTCATTACACAAAATTTCACTAACGTTGTCTGAGAATTTTTGAGAATTGAATCGTCTCTTTCGTACCCCATTATCCACGCTTCTACATGATTTAACTGAAATTCTTTGAGTACTTTCGGAGGTACCGTATGACAGACGGACACAAATACAGCAAGACGGGAAAGACAACCGAGAAAAGAAATAAAACTAGTATTGATAACAAAAACAGCTCGTTATTATCCAGTTCTAGAATTAGTTTACCTCATGACCAAGGAGATTATTGAGGTCCCATGTTGATTACTTCTCCTTTACTGCATATCTGAGAACAATGGAAGTCACTCTCTCTGTCTCTCCCTCCCCCACTTTCTCTTTCTCTCCCTCCCCCACTTTCTCTTTCTCTCCCTCCCCCACTCTCTTACTCTCCCTCCCCTATCTTTCTCTCTTTCTCCCCCTCCCCGACTCTCTTTTTCTCTTCCTCTCCCCCTCTCTCTTTCTCTCCCCCACTCTCTCTTTCTCTCCCCCCTCTCCATCTCTTTATCTCCCTCCCCCCTCTACCCTCTCTCTTTCTCTCCTTTCCCCTCTCTCTCTTTCTCCTCCACTCTCCCTCTCTCTCTTTATCTCCCTCCCCACTCTCTCTTTCTCCCCTTTTCTCTCTCTTTTCTCCCCAACTCTCTCTTTCTCCCCCCTCTCTCTCTTTCTACAAGCTACTTTTTGCTTTTACGAAAAAAAAATGCCGCAAATGAAAATATGTCAGCTTTTTTTTTGCAGTGAACCGTCATAAACGCAGCAGTCGCCTCATTTCTCTCTCTCCCTCTCTCTTTCTCTCTCTCTCACTCACTCATACACACACACACACACACACTAACAGACTATCACACATTCACAACCCAGTTTAAACAGTCTCAGACACGCAATTTTGAAATAGCCTCGGAGAACAAAACTCATTACGTTTTATCACGGTCTGAGAGACGAGCTTATTAAATACTGTACAATCGGTCAAAACTTACTCGATGCCTGCAGCAAATTTTCTCCAAGATTCGTCTGAACTGGATGACCCACACAACTCTTAAATGCCTAAAGTTAATGACAAACCATTTATCCTACATTCAAATCTTCCTTATCCCATCTATTAAATACGCTCAACTCTTGCTGCTGTCTAACCAAAATTGTTCTACAACCTTACCAATAACATTACAGTATTTCTATTTTTCACTTATCTTGTTTAATCTTTTTTTCTTCCTTACCTCAAAGGGAGATAATTCTATAAGGTTGTCTGGGAATGAAGGTGTTTTTAAAACACGCCAACATTCAGAATTGAACAACTTTATGAAAGGTTAGTTGAATTTATAGTATCCTACGCAATAACAAGCAATAAAAGTTACTCCTTTACCGTGGAATATTGATGTTATCAACTCTGTCTGTATTTGTGCCACCCACAGACTAGAAAAATAAGTTGATTGCAAAACGCTCAATTCTACTTTCAAATAAGCCGTCTTCTAATGGTGAAAAAACGTGAGTTCAGTCTCACCTCAAGCTTATTTGCTATTATCCATTCATGATCTGCGCTGTTTATTCAATGCCGTAGAGTGACGGCCTTACCAAAAAAGCAACTGAAAATTTAGGATGAAAGAAAATATCAATCAAAATTTTATCATTTTTGGAAAAATTTGTTGGATTTTCAGCTCTTGACTAATTCGAAAATTTACAGACACCCTACGAAATACTAACCAAACATTACTTCTTTTTTTTTAACTGTGGCATCAATCGACAATTCCAGGAACGGGAAAAATTGCATGTTGAGACTAGATTTAAATAGGTTTTGTAAAATGTAAAATGTTTTGTAAATGGCGTTTGTAAAAAAATTAAGTAACCCGAAGAAAGGTGGTTAAAGAGATATAGACAGTATCCGTAATGAAGAAAAAAACATTTATCTTGTTAAAGGGGGGATGGTAAGAGAGAGAAAAAAAGATGGATAGATCCGGTATACAGAGCGGGCAAAGAAAATGGTATATCACTTCTTACGCCATCTTATTCCCTTTTCAGAGATCGAATCTCGAGATGAAAAAACAGTAGAAAGTACAAGAAAGAAAGAAAAAATAGTGGAAAGAAAGAAAACAGACTAAATAGTTTTTAGCCTACACACATATATATATATATATATATATATATATATATATATATATATATATATATATATATATATATATATATATATATATATTACGAAGAACAGCACTGCTTTTTTATGCTGATCAATATAACTGGCGAATGTCAATTACTATGCTTAAACACATAAACACACACAAACAGATTTTTCAGTTGAATTTAGATAATCCTATTTTCTCTGATCTAGAGTGTAAAAACAACAATTAATTTCATCCGTGACATCAGACTATTCGATCTCTCAATCCAATTACCTTTATTTCAGTGCTTTTTGTTTCTTCAGCAGTTAAGGGAGAGAGTGTGCAAAAATTTTCTTTTTTCAAAAAAGTTTCTCCTGAGAATGGTTACGGGTGAGTGAAGTCTGGATACATAAATACATAGATACATTTTAATTCAAGAACACATGGATAATCTAAACCTAACAACAGTATCTAAACCAGTGTTGTGGGCAGCGGTGATCAGGAAGAGGTTAACAACAATAACTAATAACCGAAGAATCATAACAATACACTGTAGTAAAAGTTACGCAAGAGAAAGAAGATTAATTATCATCTTAGACTTTCGCAACTTCAGCATACGATGTTTTCTTTTCTTCACTTTCACCTTTACACTAAAAAGAAACACTTTACAGCTTCTCTTCAGCCTCACTTTTCTCTCGCTTTAAGGGCACCATTAGGTGAAATTTATTATTTGTTTATTTCTAGGTTTGACCGTTATACAAGCATTCTTCATATGTAGTTAACTGTTAAGCATTTAACCTTTGTTCTTTCAACATTTGAAAAGTAACGATTCTCTCGAGACGATGGAATAACAAGACATATTCTTCCAGCATTACGAGAGTGAATCTCACGTTCTGCTGATGTATTGATGAATTGTCATTGGGCAAGGCTGATGGTTAAAGCCAATTTACGTACTGTTACAAGAATGATGGAGAGACGCCTGGTTTACTCTTAATAAGTGTTTCGGCTCAGGCTTACGTGTCCATAACAAGAGAATATTCTCCAGAGAGAGAAAGGAAAGTAAATGTGAGGAAATCAAGCGACGATTCCTCAAAAACTGTACAATCGAGGGCAATTAAAGGGTTTGGAGGGAGAATATGGAAGAACACTGTAAAATTGATAGCAGCAGTTTAGCTCCTATTCATCCAGACAAAATTCTGAAGGTAGTCTGGGTAAATCCACAAATATAAGTGAGGTAGTTGCTAAGTATCTGCATCAAATGAATAAAGACTCTCTCTCTCTCTCTCTCTCTCTCTCTCTCTATATATATATATATATATATATATATATATATATATATGTATTTGAAACAGCAACGCCATCGGTCGCAGCTTCTATTCCTGCAGCAGTACCATTTTCTTCAATTGCTCATTCTATTTACGCTGTCTAGGCCGAGTGACTTATTTTACGTGTAACAACGGGAGGCTGTTTCAAATTATATATATATATATATATATATATATATATATATATACATATATATATGTATATATATACATATATATGTATATGTATACATATGAATATATATATATATATGTATATATATAAATATATATATATGTGTATATATATAGATAGATGTGTGTGTGTGTGTGTGTGTGAGTGCGTGTGTATGTATGTATATATATATATATATAAAAACTGACCTCCTGTTGTTCCAAGGGAGATGAGTCACTGGGTCATGCATTAATAGAATAAACAATTTGAAAGAAGGGACGCTTTCCAGTGACTAAGCCGAGTTGCTCATCCTCATCAGACTTTTTCTTCCATATAAGGGATCATTAGTTATGGGAGACCAAAACGTCAAAAGCAAAAGGAGATTTTTTTATCAACGAAGGTCAAAGGCGATGGTAGAAGCGTAAGGGGTGTACTTTGAGGAGTCAAGTATCCTGAAGACCCAAAACATTTATTTTACCCTCGGTTCTTTAGTTAGTATACATATATGAATATATAGGATGGACAAAAATAGGTTTAGAGTATCTATGATATTTGCACATTGTTTTAAGATTTACATGCGATTAACTGGTTGGTCGTGAGTTCGATCCCTGAATTATGCAATAACAACTAAATGTTTCAGGTGCCCCCAGCCTCTCAAGGATCCAAACATCCCAGGCACCCCAACTTTGATTTTTCTCAGGGTTCTTCATCTAGATTACATATTTAAATATATAAGATGGACAAAATAGATTTAAAGTATCTATGATATTTGCACATTGTTTTAAGATTTACATGCGATTAACCGGTTGGTCATGATATCAATCCCTGATTTGGGCAATTAAATTCATATACTTAAGTCTGGTGGAATGAACAGCCGTGGTATTACGATATGTATGAGGAATAATCTAGTACAAGATATCTGCTATCATAATCAGCAGAATTAGAAGAGTTTACGCCCGTCGATTGAATAAATGATTCATTTATCAAATACGACAGACGCCCGAAGAAAGCCGAAAGGCTTGAGAGCCAGAGGGTTGAAATTATGCCAACCAAGATGAGGAGAACAATTCCGATGAATCATATTATGATAATTCTTCATCACATAAATTAGTTCTATTCCTTTCATTTTAAACAAATGAATTATTTATTCGATTTCAACTGACGTTTCTGTAACAGTTGTTACAGAAGGAAATAATACTCAATGATTTTGATCTACCAAAGGGAAAATCGATGGATTTGTAAATGACGTGGAATATTTCTATCAGCTAGGAAACTAAAATAATCGCTAAAGAAGCTAAAGTTACTGTTAAGATAGAATCGTTTCACCTAAATCTTGAACATTAATACATCTAACGTTGTTAGATCCTGCAAAGATTATATTACTGCAGTGGGAAAGTTTTAACTGAATTATTCTGAATGTTTCACTTAAATTTATCGTGAAAACGTGACAAGTTCCCTCTGAAGCGAGTGGGAGGAGTTTCCAATTCATATTACTCTTACTTTTTGACCTTTTTATTGATTTTTTGATATTCTTGCCTTATTTAAATGAGTCTTAGTTTTCAGCTAAAAGATAATTTTATCTAATTCTTTCCTTTACTATAACTTCTTCTTCGATTCGTTTATTGAATTCCCTTTGAAGTTTTTCTGATAATCAAATTTTGAGTTGACGTTTTTACCTCTATCAACGAATTTGGAAGAGGTGTAAGTATTGACTCAGGCAAATTCTTTTACTTGGATTAACTAAGATACGGTAACTGGAATCCAATCGTAGAAAGATCTTTACGGAATGATACTTTGATCGTAGACGGAGCTTTAATACTCTGATGCATACATTAATAATCCAGTCGTTTTTTACGGGTAATATGCTTGTCTTTGAATGAATTAGAGGAAAGTGAGAATATGTTAGTTTGTTTTAGGGTAGAATGTCTTTACTTGATTCTGAAACATTCACAGATCCAATACATCACGAGCAAAGATTACATTTCGGTAGTGGGAAAGGTTTAATTATTTAATTTTTTTTTAGAAAACTTTCTTTTAGACTTTTCGTAACACCGTGACAAGTTCCAATTACAGCTAGAAGATTTCCCCATTCGTATTCATCAATTTTTCATGACTTTTCTGTTTTCTTGGTTTTCTGTGCGCGTTTGAATGGGTCCTAATTTGAAGCAAGAAGATAAATTTACCAAGTTCTTTCTTCCTCCATATTCCGGCTTCATCTTTTGTTTACT
>OY735239.1:36710867-36783367 GCA_963457665.1 Thysanoteuthis rhombus
GTTCACAGGGTCATCGAAGCTGTTGCACGAGCTTTGGAAAGTGGCAGTAATTGAAAAGGCGAAAGAAAAAGAAGAATAAAGGAAGTGAAACGAAGAAGGTGAAAAGATGAAGAGAAGCGATAAAAGATAGAATTAAAAGAAGTCGGAAAGAAACGGAAAAAGAGAGAGTAACAAAAAATGATTGAAATAAGGAGTAAGAAAGAAGAAAACAAAATATGTACAAATAAGTAAAACCAAAAAATCGATAAAGAATCCGTACAGAAGAATTACGTCAAATCCTCTGTCAGAGAGAGGCTACCCTATCTTTGATAAATAAGGGCATTGAACTATCTGAGTAAATGCCAATAATGGAATAGAGGAATCACCACAGAAGTACCAAACCGACCCCTAGCTCACATAACTGCCTACACCAAAAGAAATAAAAAAAACTATTCCTTGAAATACAGACAAAATAAATTATAGAATGAAAAAAGATATGTAACAAAACTAATTTTAAGTAGTTAGTAGAATCATAGCTTTTAAACTCTTAAGACCCTCGAAAGGTCAATTTTAGTAGTAGTCCAAAACGAGTCCCAATAGGGATTTCACGGTACTTCATGTATTGTCCACCTAGCATAAACTCTTTAGGAAGTTGGTTTCACCTGAACTTCGGTTACGTTGAAATGTTTTTTTTATTATTCAGCTTATAGAGCCGAAATGTATACTTGCTGACTTCTTTAATTGATGAAAAGTTTTTTCATTGCTCCTATTTGTTCAGTCATGAAATAAAGAGAGATCATCCTAATTGTTTGCGAAAGATGAATCGTTCCGAAGCCAAGAATAATTGAATCACCGTAGCCACCAAAGATGGTGAAGGATCCATCCGTTTTAAAAGGTCCGTTGTTTTTGTGTTTATTTGTGTGCTCCAAAGCTTCTGGCCAGACTGTACTGTCTACAGACTTGAAGATCGCCCTCAGTACACCACTTGACCCTTTCTAAAAATGTTTTATGATTTTTGGCGAAAAAGTTGTTTCCAACTTTTCGGACTTATTTAACGGGTTTGATAATTACATTCTCCAGAATCTTGATGTTTCTAGATGTTTTTAGCAATAATTTAGGCGTTTCCCACTGTAAAACACCAATGACACCATAGGTAGAATTCATTCTGATCATATTTGATCTTCGGTGGAACTTTTCTTCAAATTTTGTCGTTCGTTGTGAATTCCTTTTTCTTTCATTCTGCTGTCATCAAAACGCTTTCTTTCATTTCTTTCTTTTTCTTCTTTACTTCCTTTTTACTCTATACGATATTTCCTCTCTTTTCCCCCTCTCTCTCTCTCTCTCTGTCTTCATTTTCTATATCTTCCTCTATCACTCTCTTTTCTTTCTTTTCTTTGTTCTTATTTTCTCTTCTTTTTTCTCTCACTCTTTTCTCTTTCTCTTCCCTCTTTCTTTTCTTCCTTTCTTTCATTTTTCTCTTATCCTCCTCTTTTTTCAATCATATCTCAACCATTGAGCCACGTACCAGACTTGGCAACCCTCTGTGAATATCCTGGAGACTTAACTCTAGAATAAATAAGCATATGCAATTTGTGCATAGAACGATGCCGACATCTCCAGGTGGCGACCATTCATCATTGTCATGTACCTTCGAGAATACAAGTAATCGATAGGTTGTATATTCATGCCATTGATAGAGATAACACACACTATATATATATATATATATATATATATATACATATATATACATATATGTATATATATATACATATATATATATATATATATATATATATATATATATATATATATATATATATATATATATATATATATACGTACGTGTGTAAAAGAAGTTCCTCTGGAAAGTATCCAGCCATTTGGAATATCTTGACAAGCGGTTGTTCAATATCGACACACGTTGGCAACCAATTAGTATTGTACATGCACGAATATATATATATATATATATATATATATATATATATATATATATATATATATATATATATATATATATATATATATACCTCCCGTTGGGTTTGGCAATCGGTATTGAAGCAACGTGGGTGAGTTTGTGCACTGTGTGGCCGTCTCATCCACAATGACTAGGTAAGTCATTCTTCATAACTTTTGCAAAACATAGCATTACCTAGGTCAGCCAGTCTCCTAAAGTCCGTATTTGGCACCTTTCGACTCTTTGCTTTTACAAAAGAGATTTGCCCACATCCGCCTACGCTTTCTTGTTGTTTCTGCACGCATCCCTCTACGCTTTTTTGTGTCTCTGCCCACATCTACCTATGCTTCTTGGGGTATCCGCCCACATCCACCTACACCTTTTGATGTATTGCCCACCTAGATGTGGTCTTTTTCTTGTTGTCCATTCAAGAAAACGGAAGTAGCATGTCTTTTTGTCAACACAGTCGTCAGGATGTTCATCAGCAACTCCTGTCATCGAGATGTCTCACAGATGATTTTCAGCATTCGCACATCCTGTTTATTGTTATCCGTGGGCACCAGAAACGAGATTGATCCTTTGACCTTTGCTTCCGCTATTCAACACATTGAAGGGCACTAAGGCAACCCAAGTTGGCTTTCATTCCGTTAATATTGAATAACTTCAAAAGAACTCATATTATGTGAGACAAATATGTTAAGGACAAAGACACAACGATCAAAATCGAAAACGCAGAGCTGAAGAAAGTAGACCTCTACATCTACCTGAGATAAAGGATCTCCATAAAATACTCAAAAAAAAGAAGAATTTTTTTAAAAAATGAAAAGAAACGCCTTCTAGGTTGGCAAGAATTCGGCAAAGCAAGCTAGACATTCAAGAATAAAAAGATCCCTCCAGTTTTGAAAAAGAATGGTCTTTGACGATTGGATCTTTCCGAGAGTCTCTTATGGAGTTGAAACACGGAAGCAAACCAGAAGATTAGTTAAGTTAAGAACCATGTAAATTGCACGGGGGGAGGGATCTTGCTTAATATAACATGGGGAGACCACAAAACAGTAAAGAGAAAAGCAGGAGTCATAGATATCATTGAATCCATTAGAAAACACAAATGGCAATGTGTAGGTCATGCTGCAAAAATGTCAGATTACCGCTGGACATCACGACTTACAACGTGGATCCCCATATACGAAATTCTGGCCAATAGAAAAAAAGTAGACGATTTAGATTGATATATTACGTCGTTCTTAAAAGAATTTAGCATTTCCAGTAAGGTTTGTATTCGAAGGGTTCGACGCCAAAATGAGTTCTCTGATTTCAGCAAAAGTCATTCTTGTCCCCCG
Organism: Thysanoteuthis rhombus; assembly: GCA_963457665.1. Classification (NCBI taxonomy): domain Eukaryota; kingdom Metazoa; phylum Mollusca; class Cephalopoda; order Oegopsida; family Thysanoteuthidae; genus Thysanoteuthis; species Thysanoteuthis major. The sequence continues at coordinate 36,714,147 of OY735239.1, forward strand.
AAGGCGTTCTTTTTGCCAGATCTGATTCTCTGTCAGATTATACCCTTTCTCGAATCTGTTTGATATTTCCATAATTGTGGTCAATAGAATGCATAAATTTCTTTCTGTTTCTTCTAGATGGACTTTAAGCTGTGCCCTTTATAATGGAGGGAGGGAGAAAGAGAGAGGGAATCTTCCCCTTCGTGTTAAACCGATTAACTAGAGGAAATAAGCTAGAGATTTTTGTTGTTGTTTTTTGTTAGTCTGTTTGTTTTGTTTTTGTTTTGTTTTGGGGGGGTTGCTCAAAAACCCTTTAAAACAAGTATAGAGAGCTGACATTTCATTATGTTGTCGCTTAGACATAAAGCTTCAATGAAATATCATTTGTTCACTTAATCATTTATTTACAACTTGATCATTATCTGATATTGGCATGCAATACTTTTTGGAAAACTCTATGTATAAGCGAAGACTTTAAAATAGATCTGTTTTTAAAGATTTCAGTGCAAGTCAGACCTAGATCGAAGCTCAATTCATATGATAAAGATTGGCGATTTGTAGTTATCCTTGCTTCCGCTAAACTCTTAGCGGTTCATCAGTTTAGCGTTTTCGTTAACTGTGCACACCATTCACGTACCTCTTTCTGCATTCGTATGTCCCTGTGTGTGCATGTATATCTTTGTGTGTGCGTGTAAGTGTGGTTTGTTAGTGTAGGTGTGTGTGCATGTATATGTGCGTACGTGTGTGTTTGCATATGAAATGGCTTTTCACACTTGCACGATTATGCGGTGCACACCTCAAGACCACAATGCATTGCTGTAATCTCTAGTCGAAGTCTCAGAGGAGAGGGTGCCCAGATTTCAAATCACGTATCTTCTTTCTGCTCGCTTCATCTCACTTACAATGATGACATAGAAAATCCATCAAAGAAAATGAATAATTCAAAGACGTTATCATTGAATCGGTAACGGGATCGAAAAGCGAAATTCCCAACGGATAATTTTGTGGATCTTCTGATTGGATATTTTTCCTTCTTGCAGATAGGTTTCCGTGAAGATATTTTGTGATTCTCAACATTTTTTCTTCTCTTCTGATGGATACCGGATAATGGACGTGAAGATGAAGCATCTGGGACTTTGAGATTCAAACGTATCATCTAATCAAGACCATGAGACCAGATTTAGTTGTAATGCAAAAGAAAACGCCAGATAATGGATTCCACCGTTCCAGCAGACCACAGGATGGAGATGAAAGTAATTGAAAAGCTACATAAGTATATTGAACTTCCCAGAGAACATAGAAAATTGTAAAACATAAAGGTTTCTGCAATGCCAATCAATTCTGGTCGGGTTCCTCTGAACTGTCCCAAAGAGCTTAGCAAATCGGTTAGAGTAACTGGTAATCCTGAGAATAACCGAAACTATCTAGATAAAAGCACTGCTATAATCAAAAGGGAAAGTCTTGAATCATTAAAGATACTTGTCTGTTGATCTCCAGTCAGAACCGCCAATACTAAGGGTGTGAAAACTTGAAGAGCACAGCGACAATCCAAACTCCTAATACAAATTAGATTCTTCTGCTTATTCGGTCACGTTCCTATCATAACCTGATATCAATAATCGACTCGCTAGAAACTGATACATTCATGTCTAAGGGATAACATGAATAGGGTGAAAATGGACTATTCTTAATGTTATGATTTCATTGGTTAATCTGTTTGCATTCTGGTTTTCAAAAACCCAGCTTTTTCCTGGACTACTTTGAAAAAATATCGAAATCTTTTCGGAACGAGGTATTTCGAGTCATTTTCTTTTAATGCAGATTTTTTTCAATTCAAAATGTAAACAGTTAGTAAGGGAATTCTTCCTTTATTTCTCATAAACCAATTGAGTGATCAGGTTTCGTATTTTTTCGTGAAATTAAATAAATACAGGTTTTGTTGTTATTTTCTTCGTTAAATATCTACTTTTAATATGTACCAGTTTTCGTACCATTGGGAAAATAGAATCAATAACATTTTAACTTTCTTAATTGATACTAATTTGAATGAATAGATGTTAAATTGTTGTGAGTTGGGATGTCCAGTGGTTGTCCGATATTCTTGCAACATGTCCAACCCATTGCCATTTGAGTTTTTTATGGTTTCCACGTTATATCGGATTCCTTTCTTTTCTCTATTTCACTGTGCTGTCTTATTATTTCTCCAATAGAGGTTGTGCATGATTCTCCCATGTGCACGTTGTATGATTCTCTGTTTGAGAGCCAATCTTTTGGTCGGGTTCCATGTTTGAACTCCATAGGCAGGATACGATGATTGTATACCCTTTTATTCGGACAAGAGGAATTTTCTTGTTTTTGGAAGTCAAGTTTTCTCTACCGAAAGCTGGCCAAACTAGTATGAGTCTTCACTTGATTTCTTCTTTTGTCGACTTCATGGAGACTCACTGTCCAAGGAGGATGTAGTGGTCTACTTTCTCCAGCTTTGCATTTTCGATTTCGATCGTTATGTGCTTGTCCCCAACATATTTGTAGTACATAACATATGTTTTGCTGAAGTTCATGTGGGGGCCCATTTCCTTACTTTATTTGTTTTTTGGAATATTTTTTCAAAGTGAATAATTTTCTGTTGTTACTTGCGATCACATCACTAACTTTTATGCTCCTTTAATAATGTTTTGTATTTGTTATTTTCAGAATTTTGGGATAAAGGGAAATATGTAAATTTGTATTCAAGTCTGTTCAAATGCTGGTTGGGTCTCGAATGCATTATATCAAATAACGAGTATTTACCCATAAGAATCACGTGGATATCTGCGTATGGATTGTCAAAAGGAGCATAAAGCCAATTTATTTCATTTTTAATAAATCAAATACCTATTTTGTCTACATTTTTTTTTATTTAAAACCTTGATTAAAGTGTTAGGTAGAAAATTATTTTATCGTAAAATATCACAGTATCATCTCGTTTTATCTTAAATTCAGAAGAAAGAATTCCAAAATCTAACAAATCAAATTTTTTTCAAAATTCGTCCATGATCTTTTTTTGCCGTAAACAATTGTTATTATTATTATTGGATTTGATCATTTTCGAATATTTCTGTCTAATTTGGGCCAGAAACGTCTCTAACTATATAAAAACTGGCCGTTAACCACTTTCTGGTTATGATACAATTATATACAGTTGGGAGAGAGAGTCTGACTCGATGAATAATATTGTTCTCTGTTTTCTTTCAATAGCTCACAGTGCTTCCCTTTGGAACATTTCATCCTAATAATTTTTATCCTATCGACCACACAAAATATTTTGATTTCAGTTGAGATTGTCATACTAGTTTAGTATATTACAATTAATACATTCAAACAACCAGCTGCATTGGCTATTATGTCTTTGATGCAAATTAATTCATAAATAACAATTATTTTCCATTAACTTTAAAGTGAAAAAGAGAAAAAACTTTTTTTTAATTTCTACTGAGACTTATATATATATATATATATATATAAAGAGAGAGAGAGGGGGGAAGTGAGGAGGCAGACAGGGGAGGAGAGAGACAGATGTGTATTTGCGTGTGTCGAGCAACTGTTTTTGTAGTGACATGATCGTGTCTTGTGAAGAATGGTTTTATCGTAAACTTTAGAGGATTACATTGACGCCAGTTTGACAAACTAGCCACCCTAAAGGTTTCTCTAGCGGCCCAACTAGATTTTCCAAAAGATATCCACAAAGAAAAGCTTGTGAAGCTAAGGCAATAGCTTTACTCTCAGATCTTCGCCGACGATAGAGTAAGTTTCTTTCTGAGCCAGACAGCCTTCAAAGATCTGGAAGATACGTTTGGGAAGATAATTTTCGTTTTGTTTTTTTTAAATAAAGATTGAACTTTTAGAGTTTCTTCAAGTATTTTTTAGAATATATATATATATATATATATATATATATATATATATATATATATATATATATGTATATATAAATCAGTTATCTCTCCATATATCTACATTTTTGTTTTCTGTTTTATAAATAAAGATGGAACTTTATATATATTCGCTTATGAATTGACACATCTCTAAAGTTTTTCAAAGTACAATATTGGAGCTTCAATGTGTGACGTTCGAATTTAATTTCGTTTCTCTTTACAGAACGCACCGCGAACGTTTTCAAATTTATTTTCATTTTAATTTGGCTGAAGAAGATATACGACATATCGAAAATTTTCAATTTTGTTTTAATATATTTTCATATCATATTTCTTTAAAAGATTCAAAACAGTCTTGTTTTTCTTTTTCTTTTAAATTTTTCAACGACCAGGGCGTTATCGATCATTCGCCATGAATAATGATAATAAAATCTGCCAAAATTTACTAAAGTGAAAATAAGTAATAATAATGATAATAATAATAATGATAATTATGATGATGATGAAAATAATAATTGTAATAATGATGATGATGATGATAATAGTAATAATGATGATTATATTAGTAATAGTAATAATAATGATGATGATAATAATAATTGTAATGATAATAATGATGATAATAATAATAATTGTAATGATGATGATGATGATGATGATAATGATAATAATGATGATAATGATAATAGTAATAATAATAATAATAATAATGATGAAAATAATAATAGGCATCATTGAAGACAGTCCCTGGATATTAGAGGAGGCTTGCAGTCACTTTATCCCCAGCAAGTATATGTCAAGATTTATGATAATGATAATTAAATAATAACTTAGCACGAGAGAGAGGGAGAGTGAGTGAAAAAGCGAGAGTGAGTGGTATATAGAGTGATATATATATATATATATATATATATATATATATATATATATATAGAGAGAGAGAGAGAGAGAGAGAGAGAGAGAGAGAGAGACACGTACAGCTATTAATACATTCAGATATGAATGGCTTGTGCATCGGACAAGCATTTTTATTGTTGTTGTTGTTTTGGGATTGTTCTTTTTGCAGCAAGTTGTAATAGACGTAGCGCACACCATTCTTTCTTCTCTTCATTCAAGTTTCCTTTTCTACCCACCATGCCAACATCCAACAACCTAGCCTAACATTTTTCAGTCCAGAACGCAAAAGAAAATGTTCACATAAAAATTATTGATACTTGCCTCTTCGCTTTACACCATTTCGGCTTACGAAATGTTTTTAAAAGGATGCTTTACTTTCGAATAACTGTATGATTTGTTGGTTGCAATTGTTAAATTTTTGAAACTTGTCCTAAAACGAATGATCGTTATTTACTGGTGATGTCTTTTTTCTTTCTCTTCCGTCGGCACCAGCGGCAGACCCAGGTCAAAATATTTGAGAGTGGGGTAGACATTGTTGCCAACTCAAATACAATTTAGCACTGAATTAACCGCGAAAAAGCGTCAAAAAACACAAAAAAATGCACAAAAAAATGACAGGATTGATGAAAAGAAAATGACTAGAAACAGATATAAATCAGCAAAAATGGGGCTTAAATGCGCTAGAAATGGCGCGTTGGACGTTTCCGTTGCCCTAAAAAGAAACACACCGAATTTATTATTATTATTATTATTATTATTATTATAATTATTATTATTATTATTACTATTATCGTTATTATCATCGACATCATCATCATCATTATTATTATTATCCGCAATCTCACACCAGTTGCCTGGTGGTGCGAGATTGCAAATATTAATAATAATGATGATGATGATGATGATGATGTTGATGATAATAACGATAATAATAATAATGATAATGATGTTGATGATAATAATGTATTATCATTATTATTTGCAATCTCACACCAGTTGCCTATTATTATTATTATTATTATTATTATTATTATTATTATTATTATTATTATTAGGAATCTCACACCAGTTGCCTGGTGGTAACCGCTGGAGTTTGAGTGACAGCAAGTCTCCTCAAGTCTCCAGCCCTCCTCTCCTAGTACTAGCAGGTCGCAGTAATTCTGCGATTTACAGTTTCACACCGGTTGCCCAGTGGTTATCGCTGAGGGCTGAGTGACAATAAGTCTCCTCAGGTCTTCAGCTACCGTCTCCTCCCTCTTTCGCATATCATGACAGAGTTACAATTCGTTGCAGTACTTATATCTCTAGCACCTTCCTCAGTACCCGTGCAGTTCCCAGTAGTGCTGTGGTCTGTACGGTCTCTATCCTCCCCCTAATCCCGATCTCCTCCAGTCTCTCCCTCAGCGTTCTGGGGACAGTTCCTAGTGCTCCCACTATGACTGGTACTACCCTGGTTTTCATGTTCCACATTTTCTTTAACTCCCTTGCTAGGTCCTGGTATTTTTCCCTTTTTTCACCCTCCTTCTTTTTTACTCTATGGTCTGCTGGCACAGCCACGTCTACTATTTGGCAGGCCTTCTTTTTTTTGTCTACTATTACTAAGTCCGGCCTTCTTGCCTGGATGAGGTGGTCAGTTTGGATGTCAAAATCCCACAGTAGTTTGTGGTTGTCATTCTCCAAAACTGCCTCTGGCTTGTGCTGATACCACTTTTCCCCATGGTTGAATCCCATTTGTTTACTTAGTTCCCAGTGTATCATCGTTGCTACTCTATCGTGTCTATGCTTATACTCCTTCTGGGCGAGTTGACTACATTCACTAGTTATGTGGTTTACTGTCTCATCTCTTTCACCGCACATGCGGCATTTGCTGTTTGCCTGTGTTCTGTCGATTTTAGCTTTTATGTAGTTTGTCCTTATGCTTTTGTTTTGGGCTGCCATGATGAGCGATTCTGTTTCTCTCTTAAGGTTTCCCTTTCGTAACCACGTCCATGATTTCTCGTCTGCTATATCTTTTATCTGTCTTTTAAACTCGCCGTACAATTTTTTCCCTTCCCACTTTTCTTTTCTAGTTTGCTGTACCGTTCCATTGCTTTCTACTTTGTTTGTTGCACTATCCCTCGCGCTCTTTATGATTTCTTCACTATTTGTTTGCACATATTTATCTAGGACTACTCTAGCTCTCTGGACACAATCTTCTATGCTGATGAGCCCCCTACCACCTTCTTTTCTCTTAACGTATAGTCTATCTGTATCATCCCTAGGGTGTAATGCTTTATGCATCGTCATAAGTTTCCTTGTTCGCCTATCCATTGATTGGAGCTCTTCCTTTGTCCATCCTAATAATGGTCCTGTATACCTAACTACTGACACAGCCCAGGTGTTCATTCCTTTTATTAGATTTCTGCTATTTAATTTGGTTTCTAATATTTTCCTTATCCTTCTAAGGTATTCCCTCTTAATTTTCTCCTTCATCTCTTCCCGTTTTATCGTGTCACATTCAAGGACACCTAGGTACTTGTATCGGTCTTGTGCAGTCAATGCCCTAATCTTGTTGTTGTCCGGAAGTTCAATTCCCTCAGTCATTGAAAGCCTTCCTTTATGCATCACCATTATTGCGCATTTTTCTATCCCAAACTCCATTCCTATGTCCTCACTATATTCCCTTACTTCGTTGAACAGAGTCTCAAGCTCTCCCCTGTTTTTCGCGAACAATTTAATATCGTCCATGTACATTAAGTGGTTGACCTTTCCTTTTGTTTTAGAGAAGTGGTATCCTTTGCTGTTTTTCAGGATTCTGTTAAGCGGTATCATTGTTAGAACAAATAACAGTGGGGACAACGAGTCCCCTTGGAAGATCCCCCTTTTTATCCCTACCTCGGCTAGTTTGTCCCCTGCAGCTGTCAAATCTACTTTCCAGTCTTCCATTGAATTACCAATGAATTTAACCACCGGTTCGCTAATTTTGAACATTCTAAGGCATTCGAGTATCCAGCTATGTGGGATCATATCGTATGCCTTTCTGTAATCTATCCATCCCATTGCGATATTCTTTCTCCTTTTCCTGACTTCTTTTAAGATCATCTGGTCTATGTAGAGTAAATCGTTTGCCCCTTTGGTTCCTATCCTACATCCTTTCTGTTCTTCTGGTAGTAGCCCCCTTCTATCCATTGACATGTATATTCTCTCTGCTATTTGCCCGGTCAGGATTTTCCACATAAGTGGTAGGCAAGTGATTGGTCTATAGTTGCTTGCTATGTTCCCCTTTCCCGGGTCTTTTTGGATGAGGGTGGTTCTGCCTTTAGTCATCCATTCTGGTGCTTTGCCTTCATTCAGACAATTTTGGAGTAGGTGAGTGAGTCTGCCGTGTAACGTGGTAAATTTTTTGAACCAATACCCATGGATCCCGTCGGGACCCGGTGCTTTCCAGTTGGCTACTTTCCTAAGAGTATGTTTCAATGTGGTTTCATTCAGTACTATTGGTTCTCCCTTGTCTATATCTCCTAGTTCTTTTCTCATGTTTCCTAACCATTGCGGTGTTACGTTATGTCTTTTTGGGTGCCCCCATATGCTTTCCCAATAGTTCTTGGCCTCTGTGGCATCTGGTTTCATGTCCTGCCTTCTTTCCCCATTTAAATCTCGATAAAACTTTTTCTCATTGTTTTGGAATGTGCGGTTTTGTGTGTATTGGGCCGTTCTTAGTCTGTATCTTTTTAGTCTTGCCTCTTTGGCTAGTCTTTTCTGGTGTAACTCTTCGACTACAGTGGCGATGCCTTTTTGCGTTACCTTGTATTTGTTATAAAGTCTTACTCGTGGTCTGTCTGTGTGTGGTGTATTTCTAAGCAGTACTTCATCTCTCTGTAGTTGGGAGATCTGCCTTTGTAACCTTCTCTCCCAGTTGGGTTTCCCTTCCCTATTATTGCTCGGGCTCCTATCTTGTGTTGTAAAGCTTTGTGTTACCATTTTCGCCCCTGCGTAAATTAGGTTGTTAAGTTCTAGGAGGGTGTTTGTTTCTATGTGCTGTAAGAGGCAGTTGACCTGCTCGGTCACTTCTCCGACTTTCTTTCTGTCTTTGTCTCTTAGGGAGGGGAGTGTTGTTTTCTCTCCTCGCATGATCTCTTTCAAAGCTTGTATTTTGGTGTTCTCTTCTTCCGTTGGTGCCTCGTCGTCACCCTCTGATACATAGCTTACTGTGGGGGTCTCATGGGGAGTTATTCTAGTTTTGTTATTGGTACTAATTGTGCTGGGGGGGCATTCTTCAGATGTGTCACCTGAACCTCTCTCTACATTAATGCGAATCTCTAGTAGTTCAGTCTCAGACAGCCATTTCTTCTTTTGAATTTGCTTTACTTGGTCAGCAAGGCGTTGGTTCGATACTTCCACATCAGATTTTTCCCTCCATATTTGGAGCATACGCTCCCTATAAGATCGCACTGAAGGCTTGCTTTTAAAGTAACAATACATAACTAGCCTATTTTCCTCCCTTGTCCATCTCTTTCTCTTGTTTTTTATAGCAGTCACTCCGAGAGGACCGCGCCTTCCCTGGGTGTCGTTAGAGGTATATGAGTCTTGGCCAACAGTAGCTATGTGACGACTGTGTCCCTCCTGAAGGCCATTAAGGGTACACGAGCCGGAGTTTTGGCCAGCAGTCACAGGATGACGACCGGGTCCCTCCTGGTGGCTAACAAGGGAACACCTGCCGGTTACGACACACAAATCTTGAATTTGTGCCCCGTTTTTTGCGGTAAAATGGTTTGGTTGTACTGTCATGATAGGGGTTTTTTGGTTCTTTGAGGTAGCGCCAGACCTTGGTGGGTTGGTTAAGACCGATGTGGTTCAGAAATAACCGAAGAGCCCCACCAGCTCTTTTTGGTTCTTTTAAGGTAGCACCAGACCTTGGTGGGTTCGTTGAGGGCAATGAGTTCAGTGGCATTCTCAGAGTTCCACCAGTTCTTACAACCCATGGTACGACCTTACGTGGATAGGCCATTCTGCTGCACAGATATATCTATTTGGTGGTATGACCATCCCCTCCTAAATTCAGGCCTAAAATTTAGCACTAAGCTTCGTCTGCGTGAAATTAACAACCTTGGGGATCATACGTCTCCCTTAAATCTTCTAAGTCTTGACTTAGTATAAGTCTCGCAATCTGTGTTCTTCCCCCACGGTGGATTTCCCCCTGCTAGCTTATATCTACTGAGGGGTCCTAACGGTCAGTGGTGGACAGACTCCATTCATTCATACTCGGGGGAGGGGTAGCTAGGCATTACTTTCCCATAAGACACCTCTTATCTCGGTGGGGGGGGGTGGAGAGTTATTAATTTTAAATTATAAATTATAAATTTAATTCCACTTACCCACGTGCAGCTCCAAGAAACAACAGACCACTCTCTCAACTTTTTTTTTTTTTGTCTTTTTCATTAGGCAGAATCTGGCAGTGGGCAATTCATCCAGGTGAAAACTTATCGGAATCGCAAGGAAAACCATCTCAGAAGTAGAAATATCAATATGTCAAGAATAATCATTCTTAAAGCCTAAAGTAACATATCTTTTGAACCTTCAAAAATCATCAAAATATCAAGAATAGTCACTTAAAGATTTTCGAAGGTTCAAAAGATATTTTACTTTAGGCTTTAAGTGACTATTCTTGATATTTTGATGATTTTTGAAGGTTCAAAAGATATGTTACTTTAGGCTTTAAGAATGATTATTCTTGACATATTGATATTTCTACTTCTGAGATGGTTTTCCTTGCGATTCCGATAAGTTTTCACCTGGATGAATTGCCCACTGCCAGATTCTGCCTAATGAAAAAGACAAAAAAAAAAAAAGTTGAGAGAGTGGTCTGTTGTTTCTTGGAGCTGCACGTGGGTAAGTGGAATTAAATTTATAATTTATAATTTAAAATTAATAACTCTCCACCCCCCCCCCACCGAGATAAGAGGTGTCTTATGGGAAAGTAATGCCTAGCTACCCCTCCCCCGAGTATGAATGAATGGAGTCTGTCCACCACTGACCGTTAGGACCCCTCAGTAGATATAAGCTAGCAGGGGGAAATCCACCGTGGGGGAAGAACACAGATTGCGAGACAGAGGGTAGAAGCAGCATATTAATCTTTCGGCAAAGAGGTACATTTCTTTCCTTGAATGATTTCTGGTGATTGACTTTGAAAACTAACTCAGACTAAACTCTTATATGTATATTGTCTCAATAATAATAATAATAATAATAACAATAATTTTAATAATTTTAATTATAATTATAAGTGGTAGTTGTAACATTTGGACCGCAGGCCCCTACCCTGAATGAGCCCTGTGATGATTTTCGAAGGTTCAAAAGATATTTTACTTTAGGCTTTAAGTGACTATTCTTGATATTTTGATGATTTTTGAAGGTTCAAAAGATATTTTACTTTAGGCTTTAAGTGACTATTCTTGATATTTTGATGATTTTCGAAGGTTCAAAAGATATTTTACTTTAGGCTTTAAGTGACTATTCTTGATATTTTGATGATTTTCGAAGGTTCAAAAGATATTTTACTTTAGGCTTTAAGTGACTATTCTTGATATTTTGATGATTTTCGAAGGTTCAAAAGATATTTTACTTTAGGCTTTAAGTGACTATTCTTGATATTTTGATGATTTTCGAAGGTTCAAAAGATATTTTACTTTAGGCTTTAAGTGACTATTCTTGATATTTTGATGATTTTCGAAGGTTCAAAAGATATTTTACTTTAGGCTTTAAGTGACTATTCTTGATATTTTGATGATTTTCGAAGGTTCAAAAGATATTTTACTTTAGGCTTTAAGTGACTATTCTTGATATTTTGATGATTTTCGAAGGTTCAAAAGATATTTTACTTTAGGCTTTAAGTGACTATTCTTGATATTTTGATGATTTTTGAAGGTTCAAAAGATATTTTACTTTAGGCTTTAAGTGACTATTCTTGATATTTTGATGATTTTCGAAGGTTCAAAAGATATTTTACTTTAGGCTTTAAGTGACTATTCTTGATATTTTGATGATTTTCGAAGGTTCAAAAGATATTTTACTTTAGGCTTTAAGTGACTATTCTTGATATTTTGATGATTTTCGAAGGTTCAAAAGATATTTTACTTTAGGCTTTAAGTGACTATTCTTGATATTTTGATGATTTTCGAAGGTTCAAAAGATATTTTACTTTAGGCTTTAAGTGACTATTCTTGATATTTTGATGATTTTTGAAGGTTCAAAAGATATTTTACTTTAGGCTTTAAGTGACTATTCTTGATATTTTGATGATTTTCGAAGGTTCAAAAGATATTTTACTTTAGGCTTTAAGTGACTATTCTTGATATTTTGATGATTTTCGAAGGTTCAAAAGATATTTTACTTTAGGCTTTAAGTGACTATTCTTGATATTTTGATGATTTTCGAAGGTTCAAAAGATATTTTACTTTAGGCTTTAAGTGACTATTCTTGATATTTTGATGATTTTCGAAGGTTCAAAAGATATTTTACTTTAGGCTTTAAGTGACTATTCTTGATATTTTGATGATTTTCGAAGGTTCAAAAGATATTTTACTTTAGGCTTTAAGTGACTATTCTTGATATTTTGATGATTTTCGAAGGTTCAAAAGATATTTTACTTTAGGCTTTAAGTGACTATTCTTGATATTTTGATGATTTTCGAAGGTTCAAAAGATATTTTACTTTAGGCTTTAAGTGACTATTCTTGATATTTTGATGATTTTCGAAGGTTCAAAAGATATTTTACTTTAGGCTTTAAGTGACTATTCTTGATATTTTGATGATTTTTGAAGGTTCAAAAGATATTTTACTTTAGGCTTTAAGTGACTATTCTTGATATTTTGATGATTTTCGAAGGTTCAAAAGATATTTTACTTTAGGCTTTAAGTGACTATTCTTGATATTTTGATGATTTTCGAAGGTTCAAAAGATATTTTACTTTAGGCTTTAAGTGACTATTCTTGATATTTTGATGATTTTTGAAGGTTCAAAAGATATTTTACTTTAGGCTTTAAGTGACTATTCTTGATATTTTGATGATTTTCGAAGGTTCAAAAGATATTTTACTTTAGGCTTTAAGTGACTATTCTTGATATTTTGATGATTTTCGAAGGTTCAAAAGATATTTTACTTTAGGCTTTAAGTGACTATTCTTGATATTTTGATGATTTTCGAAGGTTCAAAAGATATTTTACTTTAGGCTTTAAGTGACTATTCTTGATATTTTGATGATTTTCGAAGGTTCAAAAGATATTTTACTTTAGGCTTTAAGTGACTATTCTTGATATTTTGATGATTTTTGAAGGTTCAAAAGATATTTTACTTTAGGCTTTAAGTGACTATTCTTGATATTTTGATGATTTTCGAAGGTTCAAAAGATATTTTACTTTAGGCTTTAAGTGACTATTCTTGATATTTTGATGATTTTCGAAGGTTCAAAAGATATTTTACTTTAGGCTTTAAGTGACTATTCTTGATATTTTGATGATTTTCGAAGGTTCAAAAGATATTTTACTTTAGGCTTTAAGTGACTATTCTTGATATTTTGATGATTTTCGAAGGTTCAAAAGATATTTTACTTTAGGCTTTAAGTGACTATTCTTGATATTTTGATGATTTTCGAAGGTTCAAAAGATATTTTACTTTAGGCTTTAAGTGACTATTCTTGATATTTTGATGATTTTCGAAGGTTCAAAAGATATTTTACTTTAGGCTTTAAGTGACTATTCTTGATATTTTGATGATTTTCGAAGGTTCAAAAGATATTTTACTTTAGGCTTTAAGTGACTATTCTTGATATTTTGATGATTTTCGAAGGTTCAAAAGATATTTTACTTTAGGCTTTAAGTGACTATTCTTGATATTTTGATGATTTTCGAAGGTTCAAAAGATATTTTACTTTAGGCTTTAAGTGACTATTCTTGATATTTTGATGATTTTTGAAGGTTCAAAAGATATTTTACTTTAGGCTTTAAGTGACTATTCTTGATATTTTGATGATTTTCGAAGGTTCAAAAGATATTTTACTTTAGGCTTTAAGTGACTATTCTTGATATTTTGATGATTTTCGAAGGTTCAAAAGATATTTTACTTTAGGCTTTAAGTGACTATTCTTGATATTTTGATGATTTTCGAAGGTTCAAAAGATATTTTACTTTAGGCTTTAAGTGACTATTCTTGATATTTTGATGATTTTCGAAGGTTCAAAAGATATTTTACTTTAGGCTTTAAGTGACTATTCTTGATATTTTGATGATTTTCGAAGGTTCAAAAGATATTTTACTTTAGGCTTTAAGTGACTATTCTTGATATTTTGATGATTTTTGAAGGTTCAAAAGATATTTTACTTTAGGCTTTAAGTGACTATTCTTGATATTTTGATGATTTTCGAAGGTTCAAAAGATATTTTACTTTAGGCTTTAAGTGACTATTCTTGATATTTTGATGATTTTCGAAGGTTCAAAAGATATTTTACTTTAGGCTTTAAGTGACTATTCTTGATATTTTGATGATTTTTGAAGGTTCAAAAGATATTTTACTTTAGGCTTTAAGTGACTATTCTTGATATTTTGATGATTTTCGAAGGTTCAAAAGATATTTTACTTTAGGCTTTAAGTGACTATTCTTGATATTTTGATGATTTTCGAAGGTTCAAAAGATATTTTACTTTAGGCTTTAAGTGACTATTCTTGATATTTTGATGATTTTCGAAGGTTCAAAAGATATTTTACTTTAGGCTTTAAGTGACTATTCTTGATATTTTGATGATTTTCGAAGGTTCAAAAGATATTTTACTTTAGGCTTTAAGTGACTATTCTTGATATTTTGATGATTTTTGAAGGTTCAAAAGATATTTTACTTTAGGCTTTAAGTGACTATTCTTGATATTTTGATGATTTTCGAAGGTTCAAAAGATATTTTACTCTAGGCTTTAAGTGACTATTCTTGATATTTTGATGATTTTCGAAGGTTCAAAAGATATTTTACTTTAGGCTTTAAGTGACTATTCTTGATATTTTGATGATTTTCGAAGGTTCAAAAGATATTTTACTTTAGGCTTTAAGTGACTATTCTTGATATTTTGATGATTTTCGAAGGTTCAAAAGATATTTTACTTTAGGCTTTAAGTGACTATTCTTGATATTTTGATGATTTTCGAAAATTATTATTATTATTATTATCATTATTATTATTATTATTATTGAGTTATACCTAATCTTTCCCGAATTTCGTGGAAGGATAACCCCACTCATTTTTCTTTGAGACATAATAAAGAAATCCCATGAAGGAAAAAAACAATTACTTTGAGCCTGACAGAGAATTTGAGACAAATGTTTTTAATTTGGGGGAGGAAAAGCAAGGCTGGGTTGAAGCATTGGGTAAATAAAATCTCATCTTCGAAGAAAGAAAAATGATGAAAAATATTTGATTGCAATTAGTTTCAGTAGATAATAAATGTCCACGAAATGGAATTTTTTTTTATTGGTATTAACAGGATGGCAGACGACCGAGTAAAATGGATGCTGAAAGACGCTGTAACAAAATGAAGAACAAATTATTCATGGAAGAAAAAATAGCATAGAATTCTTTGGAAAGTGTTAGAGATTTTAGATTTTAGATGAACCTTGCAGTCGCTTGACCCCAACCGAGTAAATAATATAGAAAACAATAGAAATAATGGAGCTGCATTCCACCATTGCTGAATTTAATCAGAAGAATCCACTTCTTCCTTTTGAGACTGACCAAATAAATCACAAAAGGAAAATCAATTATCTCGACCCAGACGGAACGAGATAAATCAATTTTCTTTCAAAAGAATTGAACGTTCGGGAAGGTAAAAACAAAAAATGTTGGATGGAAATATATGGTAAACAAAGTCGATTCTTTGACGAAGAGAAGAGATAAAATTATCCGATTGTAATTAGTTTCATGAAAGAATAAGTGTCTGCAGAATGGAATTGATTCTTGAAAATAACTAGAAAACAGACGATCAGGCATTATTGAAGATGGAAGATTTTCGGTCAAAATGGACGCTGAAGGATGAATTATTGATGCATGAAGAAATTAGAGATGATTGAGGAATTTTTTCTTGTTTGTTTTTTTTTTGTTTTGTTTTGTTTTTTTTCAGGTTTTTTGTTGTTGTTTTTTTTTCTTTGTCCATTGATTGAAATGACTGGTTGACTGATATATATATAGACACCTGGAGACTGATTGGAGAACGAGAAAACAGATATACATAGATATACAGACTGATAAGTAAAATAAACGAAGCTACAGAGATGGGGAGAAAGAGATATATAGAGAGAAGGGGGTAGAACGCGAGAGAGAGAGTTCTAATAATAATAATACTAATAATAATGATGATAATAGTAATAATAGTAATGATACTAATAAAAATAATGATAGACATCACTGAAGACAGTCCCTGGATATTGGAGGAGGCTTGCAGTCACTTCATCACCTACAAGTATATGTCAAGATTTATGATAATGATAATTAGATACTAACTTAGCACGAGAGAAAGAGAGAGAGAGAGAGCGAAAAAGCGAGAGTGAGTGGTATATAAAGTGATATATATATATATATATATATATATATATATATATATATATAATATACATATATATATATATATAGAGAGAGAGAGAGAGATGTAGACAAGTACAGCTATGAATAGATTCAGATCTGAATGGCCGGTGTTTACGAAAGAAAACTTTCAGAATGATTTTCCATAGCAGTAGGACCATACCTGGCGGACCCTGTGTTATATATTTATCGACAGATGTAGACTTATATAGCAATGAATAAACAGATATGGATAACTTGACTTAGCGAACGATGGTTTTTCCGCAGCAGTAAGACCCAATAGGGTAGGGCCCGTGTTCAGCCTGAGCAACGAGGTTTTAAATCAACGTCAAAATTCGTCAGAAAACGCCAAAATCCACAAAAGACTGCCAGAATGATGAAAGAAAAATGGCTAAAAGCAGCTACAAATTAGCAAAAATTGCTATAGAAATTGTAGTAAAATTTTCAATACTTCACAGATCAGCGTCATAATATTTTTTGTCTGCATCTTCCACTAAACCAGAGTATACGACTTTCCTGCACTACCCGACCCAGATATTGAACTTAGAATAACTGGTAAGCTCACTAGGTACGCTGACTGCGTCGGGCACCTGATAGGGATGGAGACTGCAGCGGCCATAGCATTGGGAACGTTACAATCAAGACGGGGACAGAAGTCCAAGTAAATCAGTGTAAAATGATAATAATGCTTCTCAGCGTTATAGACCAATAACATCTTTTATTTGAAATTGCTAACTTTTGCATTTACTTTCTTGAGCAATTCTTTTACATTCCAATTAGACAAGATTTGATATTCGTGGCAATGAAAGACGGACAGTCGAACAGCTAAATCTTTCCCCTGAAAATAAACCTTCTCTCCTGAGAATAAACACCTAAGTCAATAATTTAACAACCATGGCGTCAAATTTTGAAATTATGTTAAAAAAAACTCCATGGAAGAATAAATATGGTCAGAATAAATTTCTATTTATGATATCATTGGCGTTTCCCCACTGGTAAACATCTAAAATTGAGTAGGAAAAATTATCTAGGTTTTGAAGAACGTAGATGTAATTAATGAAACCATCAAAATAAGACTCCCAAAAGGTCAAAAAAGCTTTCTCAAGTAAAACCTCAAACGATACTCTTGGAAAGGGTTTAGGCGAGTATTGTTGCCGAATTCCAAGTCTGTCTAGAGAACAGTGCGGCTAAGAGCGTTAGAATTCATAAACACACGCACATATAAAAAGGGGTTGGACCCTTCGCCATCTTTCGGGGCTACGGTTATTCAATAAGAAAACGTTCAATTCTATTTTATCAAAGAAAACTCTTAATCTACACTGTTACATGAATGACTTTTATTTGTTGGCGAATGATTTGCTGGTGGTTCAAGCCACATAGCGAATTTCCTTCCTTGATTCTGAACTAATCATAATCTCTACTCATAGGAAAAGTCACTTTTAGGATTTTCTCTTTTTAACACATTTCGTAAAGTTCCTAAAGATAAAAAATTAAATCAGTTAATTTTAGTTACGAGTTGATTCCTTTTTATTTCTAATATTCCTTTTCATTAATTAATTCTCAAATGCAGATCTTGCCTCAAAGGAGGAGAAAAGTCTTTTCCACTCACGCAATAAAATATTCGCCGTTTTTGTTTTTTTTGTTTTTTCTACGCGTACTCATTGCTTGTTTGAGCAATTTCTATACATGCCAATTAGGCGCAATTTAGAACTCGTTGCGATGAAAAAATAAGAGCGGATAATTGCTTCCTCTATAACAAACATAAAGCAAATAACGCAATTTTATAGTTTATCAAAAAAAAATATTTTGATATCAATAGAATTAGATAATCGACTTTCGATTGTTGGCGAGAGATTCGTAGGCGTTTCGTTCAGCCAATAGCCGATTGACTCTGAGCGAAAGTAATTATCTCCCTTTCAAAGATAAAATCGCCTTCAGGATTTGCTCTTTTTAATTCATCTCAGAAGCACCTTTCAATATTCTTATACGTAGAACTAGAAAATTCAAATGATTATTCAAGATAACATTTATGTAGGAGGTGTCGTTAAAGGAAAACTGTTCGATCGGTTACTGAGATAGTTCAACTGCATGGTCTCATGAGTAGAGGAAATGAGTAAAGTTCACCTAAGTCGAGCGCTTTCGACCATTGTAGGTCATCTCCAAGAGTTCTTTCAATCTGAGTGATTGGCCCTGTGCGTATTGAAGTATTTTGTTGTTGTTGTCCCATACTATCATGTGATACTTTAAAATACCTTTTCCTATTTCATAGGATATTTTGTTAATGAAGGGTTGAGTATTTTTAATGTATACGGCTGGTGGTATCCGAAGCTTCCTAATGTTCTTACACTTTTTAGGTATTCCGGTGTTGTCAACAAGAATCTTTCGGATGTTGGAGAAAATGCAATGGTGCTGTGTGAGGTGTTTGTGGATGGATATCTGTAGGGAAGAGAGGTATCTAAATCTTCGGGAAAATGTTGTTATGGTGTAATGTACATTGTGTATCTCCTCATCGTATACACCATTCACTCACAATTACACACACTCTTATGTATATATATATATATATATAAATATATATATATAGATATATATATATATAAATATATATATATATATAAATATATATATATATATATATAAATATATATATATAGATATATATATATAAATATATATATATAAATATATATATATATATATAAATATATATATATATATATAAATATATGTATATATATATAAATATATATATATATATATGTATATATATCTATATATATATATATATATATATATATATATATATATATATATATATATACATATATAATTCTTAGTAACAAATCGAACAAAATTGAAATCTAAACTTTGGAATCGATTCTCTGAAACGATATTTTCGTTCTGATATTTTGGACATTAGCCAGGGAAATTAGCCAATATTTGATACATGATTCCATTAGTTCTACGTTTAATTTTCATTTTAAAATTCGTCTTTGTAGACAAAGAGTTATTTTGAAGTAAAAGTTTTTTGTGTTTTTTTTTCTCTATCCCAGACTCATTTTGAAAAAGTTTTTTTCCAGCGTTGCATAAATATTTTTTCTAAATTATCAAAGTATTTTTAGCTACATCATCATTGTTATTTTTCATCATTCAAAAAATCGTTTCTTATTCGTCATTCAAAAAATAGTATAAAAGTTTGATCTTCCTGCATACACACACACACACACACACACACACACATATATATATATATATATATATATATATATATATATATCATCATCATCATCAGTCTTTTAATGTCCTTCGTTGGACATAGACCCTTCCCAGGATTTACCACACTTCTCTATCATGGGCGTTGCGGAGCCAGTACTTCCTGAACTTGTCTAGCTCGTTTCTCCATCTAATAGCGTTATATTATATAGAAACTCTTATTTGAAATGAACTCCCGTCGTTACACGGTAAATGTATCACTTAGCATAGACAAGGCAAATAGAATAAACAATTGAATTGCAGGAATCGAACCGGTGACGGATAAGGTATCTGCTTCAACATAGCGATGCTCTTACCATTCAGCATTGAAAATTGATCAAATGCAAAAACCCACGTAACTGCCTTCGCCCCAATTCCCATATCGTACATCCTCAGAAGATTCATTTCTATTCGACAAGACGATTATTGAGAAATGGATATATATCATATGACAGAATGATTGAGTTACCCGTTTAAAGACGGGAGATCATTTCCAATAAGAGTTTCTACATAACGTAACTATTATCGTTCTTATCCATTTCTTAATACATAACTGTTGTGTTGAATAGAAACGAGTTGACCGCCGATAAACGTAACGAGAATTTGAAGCAAAGGAAGTTATTTAGGCTTTTGCATGACCAGCAGTTGCTTAGCTCAATGATAAGAGCACCGTTACATTGAAGCGGCTACCCTATCGGTGGCAGCTTTGATTCCGTTTTCTTTGATTTTTTATTCTATTTACGTTGTGTACGCTAAGTGATACCATTACCATTTCAATCGAGTTTCAATACGATATAGCGCAATTCATAATCATTTTGTCGGACAGAATACATCCATGTATGTATATAATAATAATTAAATAATCGTTGTATTACAAATCGTTGTATTACATCTCTTCAGTGTGGCTATAGACTATCCATTATCCCATCCAGTATCAGGAGGTAGGATCGAAACCTTCGCTTCAGACCTAGAAGCTGGCATCTTACCTCTACCAAACGCAGAACTGGACAGTCAGTAAGGTTGAATTTAAGCGATATGTTTTACACACGCATCGATTCTCCATCCACCAGAGTAGCCTCTTTCTAACTTGGAAGAGGCAGCGCTTCTCCTTTCATAGATCAGCGATAAAAGACAACATCCTAATAAGAATATAGAATCGTCAAAAAATGTCGACACTGGTTAATATATATATACATATATATATATATATATATATATATATATATATATATATATATATATATATATATATACATATATATTATTGTGTCATCCAGCTGTTTCGGTGTATTACATCTCTTCAGTATGGCTATAGACTTTCCATTATCCAATCCAGTACCGCGAGTCAGGATTGAAACGTTCACTTCAAACGCAGAGGCCGATATCCAACCTCTGGACTACGGAACTAGGTGGTCAGTAAGGCTGAATTTAAGCGATATATTCATTTACGCAGAAATTCCTCATCCACCAGAGTGCTCTATTCCTATGGAAGATGTGTGTGCATGTTGTACGAGTCTTAGACTTATCTACTGAATGAAACGAAAGCAGATACGCATATTTATCATCTCCAATCTATTTGTACATCAGTCATCGTAATTTTGTCCTGTCTAATTGTTTGTGAACGTTCAAAATTGTTTTCAGTGTTCCTCCATACCTAAATTCGCCAATTTTCATAGAAGCATTAATTGATAACATAACATCAATTTAATGCATGTTTACCCGGATATCAACACATAATGTCATCAGCGATCACAATCAGCGATAATTCATATTGATTTTGACTTCTCAGTTCATAAACAAAGGTAACCAAGTTCGTTTGCAGTCGTCCCGTTCTATGAGGGTGAAAATATGATAAATCGTAGTTCATGTATACATCATCTATAGAAATGACTCAAAGAGTGTTTCAGGTCTGTTGTTATACTTACTGATCCCTCATCGTCAAAATATTTTTAGGATAATATACGTAAGTAAACCTTGTTTAAAGAAATATGTAGTATGAAAGTATATTAATAGGCAATACACCTAAAACCTTATATAAAGTGAAAAACTACATGTATGACAAAAACTATGTAATGAAAGGGGTGTTTGATCAAACCTGCCGTTACCACGTTAACATTACTGTTTGTTTTTGAATTCCAGAAAAAGTTACATGGTAAACAAGTGATGATCCCAACAAGAGACAATTTATACGGTGTACAATAAAGATATAGTATACAGGAAACAAACAAAAGGATAGTGTATAAAGCTGTAAAGCTTTCTAGACTATATATGGATAGATAGATGGATAGAGAGAGAGTGAAAGAGAGGGAGAGAGAAGAGGTATATATAAGGGTACATACACATACATACATTGACGAAAACACGGACAGAGAAACAGATACATACGCATTTATACACACTGTTTTCTCTCAAATTTCTTCACTCTCCAATCGTCATCTTATTTATATATATATATATATATATATATATATATATATATATATATATATATATATATATATATATATGTATATATAGTCTAAAAAGTTTTACGGCTTCAAACACTAATCATTTGAACACTTTTTCAATTTTTATTATTTTCTCCAATGTTGTTTCCTCTGTTTTACATACACTTTGTCATTATGGTACAATGTGTAAATTTTCTCTTATTGGAGCCATCTGTTGTTCACCATGTAACCGTTTCGGGAATTCAAAAACAAAACTGGTATATGAACAAGGCACCCCAGCAGTGTTGATAGATGGATCGACAGATAGATAGATGGATAGATAGATAGATAGATAGATAGATAGATAGATAGGTAAATGGATAGAAGGATGGATATAAACAAACTGATGGATAGATAGATAGATAGATAGATATGGACAGACTGAGATAGATACAAATATACATCAGATATGAACAGACAGACATATAGATAGATAGACATGGAGAGACTGATATATATATATATATATATATATATATATATATATATATATATATATATATATATATATATATATATATGAATAGAGTACTCTGGTGGATGAGGAGTTTCTGTGTAAATGAATATATCACTTAAATTCAGCCTTACTGACCACCCAGTTCCGTAGTCCAGAGGTAGGATATATGTGAGGGTTTCAATTCTGCCACGCGTTACTGGATGGGATAGAGTCTATAACCACACTGAAGAGATGTAATACATCGAAACAGCTGTCTGTGGATGACACAATTATAAATATATATATATATATATATTTGTGCGTGTGTATGTATGTATGTATGTATGTATATATGAACAGATAGATAAATACATAAATATGAACAGACTGAGAGAGATAGATAGATAGATTTAGGTTAAAATTAATTGAATAGATAAAAAAAATACCAAAATGGGTGAATAGTTAAACTGAATTGTTCATCACTTCCTCCTCAAGGAATGGGAATAAATTATCGTCCATTGTTTCGAAAATTCTATTCGTTGACTCATTATTCTCGCTGTCAGCATTTAATCTTTGTGTGAAGAACTCTTGACGTGCATCACCGAACTTCCCAATAGCCGTGTCAACTGTTTCTATTCTCCACCTGAAGTTAACAAGAATGAACCCAACCAAGCCGTCAAAGGGAAATTTAAGGACATCGGCAAGAATAGATTGGGAGCTACCTAGATAGATAGATAGATAGATAGATAGATAGGGAGATCGATTTATATGCACACACATGCACTCATATGGAATTGCAATAATAGCAATACAATTTCTGGATAGATTGGGGGAAAAAGTTCTCAGAGATAAGGGAACAACTACATGATATAGCACTAAAATGTTTGGGTTTTTCACTGGTGAAGATGATGAGAACGGGTCAGGGTGAGGATTCTCACGATTATGAACGTGAACTTCCTGCACGGGGGGATTATTTTTAAAAAGAAGGGTCTACAACCAATGCATCCTCCCGATAGTCACCTATGGAGCTTAAACATGGAACCTAACCAAAAGATTGACCCTCAAACTGAGAACCATGCAATGTGCACATGAGAGAATCATGCTCAACATCGCATGGAGAGATCACAAAACAGCGCTGTATATTGGAGGAGAAAAACAAATAGAATCTATCAAAAATGGCAATGGATTGGTCATTTTGCAAGAATGTCACACAACAAATGGACATTACGACTTACAACGAGGACAACCAGAGATCATATTCAAAACCGTGGCTGGGATATATGAGATGGTGGTACGAACTACCGTGTTTAATAAGTATTGACTCTGCGATAGAGGTCTTGCGAATCCTTGGAAAGGTCTATAAGAACAGGTCGAGTGAAGATTCATAGGATCATTCATGAGTTTTCAGAATGAATATAAGTGAGAATATGTACGACAGAGAGGGCTAATTAATAGTATTATATATCTATATGTATATACGTATGTATAGAGAGTGATAGATATATAGTTTCAGATTTAGATATAAAGATATGTAAATCAATAAACTTAAGGCTATAAACATGAATATAAATGTGTGCATGTGTTTATATATATATAAGTAAATATTCATATTTGTTTATATATATTCATCTATTCCATAGGAATACAGCACGCTGGTGGATGGGGAATTTATCCGTAAATAGATGTATCGCTTAAATTCGGCCTTACTGACCGTCCAGTTCCGTAGCTCAGAGGTAGAATATCGGCCTTCCGGGTACTGGATGGGATAATGGAAAGCCTATAGCTACTCTGAAGAGATGTAATACATCGAAACAGCTGTCTGTGGATGACACAATAATATATATATATATATATATATATATATATATATATATATATATATATATATATAACCCATGGAGGTTCAAGATTATACGATTCCACATATTCTGACATATTCAAGGGGGAAACTGACACTTTTAATATCAGTTGAAGTAATCAAAGTTTGTGGCCGAAATGATAGAGAAATAGATATGAACAGTCTGAGATACTTCCATACATAAATGCATACATATGAACAGACTGTGATAGATTGATGTGAACACACGGATAAATAGACAAATTAAGAGATATGGAACTGAGATAGATAGATAGATAGATAGATCGATAGATAGATAGATAGATATGAACAGACTGAGATAGATAGATAGATAGATAGATAGATAGATATAAAGATAGATATATAGATAATGAACAGACTGATATAGATAGATAGATAGATAGATAGATAGATAGATAGATAGATAGATAGATAGATATGAAGAGACTGGCATAAAAAGATATGAACTGAATGAGTAACAGATAGTCGTATGAAATATTAACAATGATACGATTCCAAGTGTCGATAGAATAAAATAGACTCAGTTAAAGGCGAGCAGAGAGCAGTAATTTATCAATGCTAAGGCCTATAATAGTTTTGACAGGTGATGAAGGATGAAATAACGTGTCGGGGTGTGAATTCATTAAATTATTCATATGAGATT
The DNA here is from genome assembly GCA_963457665.1 of Thysanoteuthis rhombus. NCBI lineage: Eukaryota > Metazoa > Mollusca > Cephalopoda > Oegopsida > Thysanoteuthidae > Thysanoteuthis > Thysanoteuthis major. The sequence continues at coordinate 36,739,225 of OY735239.1, forward strand.
TCTGCTCAGAGGGAAGTAGTTGAGAGCGTCCGGAAAACTGTAACATGTAGGTGTCGAGTGCATAGACACCCCCACCATATACATATATATATATATATATATATATATATATATATATATATATTCATATTTATATATATATATATTCATATTTATATATATATATTCATATTTATATATATATATATATATTCGTATATATATTCATATATATATATATATATATATTCATATATATATATATATACATATATATTTATATATATATACATATATATATATATATATATATTCATATATATATATATATATTCATATATATATATATATATATATATATATATATATATATATATAGTACATTGATTTTCAAGATTATACCGTTATCAAAATGTTCTGGTATATTCAAGTTGAGGACCAGACAGTTTTATTATCACTTGAAGTAATTGAAGTTAGCAGCTGAATAAGTAGGGGAAATATATGAAGATGCAGATATCAACAGGATATAGATAGATAGATAGATAGATAGATAGATAGATAATGAACAGGCTGAGATAGATAGATAGATAGATAGATAGATAGATAGATGTGAATAGATGGATAAATAAATAGATATTGATAGGCTGAAATACATAAAGAGAGAGGGAGAGATACAAATAAATGAATAGTTAGATATGAATAGAAAGATAGATATGTAAGTTGATAGATATTCCTCTCAAATAGATAGATAGAAGTATGAATAGATGATAAATAGACAGGGCTAGATATGAATAGACTGAGATAGATAGATAGATGGATGGATGGATGGATGGATAGATAGATAGATAGATAGATATGAACAGACTAAGATAGATAGATAGATAGATAGATAGATAATGAATAGACTGAGATTGATACATGGATGGATAGATAGATAGATAGATAGATTTGAACAGACTGAGAGATAGATAGATAGATAGATGGATGGATATGAACAGACGGAGATAAATAGATATGTGAGATAGATATGTAGATGAGATTGATTGATAGATAATGAACAGATAGATATGTGAGATAGATAGATACATTCATACATACGTACATACATAGTGAACAGACAGATAGATATGAACAGACTGTGATAGATAGATATAGATAGATATGAGTGAGATAGATAGATAAATAATGAACAGACAGATACAGATAGATATGAACAAACATAGATAGATAGATAAGTACATACTGAAATATTTAAATAGATAGTTAAATAATGAATAGATAGATTGATAGATAGATAGATAGATAGATAGAGGAAGATTCAGTAACTCCATTGATAAATAATGTTGGTAGCATTACATACTGAGGCTGACAGAAATATTTGCAGACTTTAAAAGTACCAACCGTATCAGCTGCTGAAAGGGTTGAAAGATCCTTATTTATTCTTCGACCCTAAATAATCAGCATGACAAAAATCCTAACGAGCCCATATAATTTGAAAGGTTGAAATGTATGTCATTAGATATAAACTAGAAAAGATAGTGTATCATAGCCCCAAAGAGGGGACAGGGCATGAATGAGTGAATGAATAACAGATCGATAGATAGATAGATGAGCGGAACAAAAGAAGTTGTAAATGCGTTCTCCGAGTGCCTATAATTTCAGTGTTGGAGGGCGGGGCGAGGAACGAATGATATATTACTCCTCTTTAACCGTATGAAGATTTCAGTCCCAAAATGATGGTCGTATCAGCCAAAAATATCAGACATTTTTTGATAAACAAAAAACTTAGTCGATAACGTCAAATACCTAACACAGACAAAGGCAGTAAGAATTCATGCTGTTGCGATAAAACCAGGAGAAGCCTTTTGAACAAAGATTACCAGACAATCAGACAATCTCCGAATGATTTGAATGAAGAATTTTTTTCTTAAATACATGAAATGATAAACAACACTACCCCCTGAAAATACACCCTAAAATCATAGTTCAACCCAATGTTTTGAGTAACTATCCTTAGTAGACATCGGTAATAAACTTCATCATCATCATCAGTCTTTTAACGTCCGTCGTTGGACAAAGACGTTCCCCAGAATTTGCCACACTTATCTATCATGGGCGTCGCAGAGCCAGTACTTCCTGAACTTGTCTAGCTCGTCTCTCCATATAATATTCTGCCGACTTCGGTTGCGCATGTGATCTTGGGGGAGCCATGTTGTGAGTTACGATGTCCATCGGTTGTCTGCCATTCTTACAACATGGCCAGCCCACCACCATTTGAGATTTTGAATGGATTCTATGATGTCCCTGACTCTTGTTTTTTCTTGGGTGTACTATGCTGTCTTGTGGTCTCTCCATGTGAGACCCAGCATTATTCTTTCATGTACATGTTGCATGGTTCTCAATTAGCGGGTCTGTCTCTTGGTTAGGTTGGTTGATTATATTTGAATTTCCATTCTTATTTAACGTGAAAAGAGCAGTTATATATATATATATATATATATATATATATATATATATATATATATATATATATATATGTATAAATTGATTCGTGCCAGCTCATATCTATATAACTAACTCAGTGTCATATCACTCTCTGTATACACGTATCTATCCATCCATCTCTGAGGTCGAAACACGGAGAATGGAACCTGCAAGTCTTGTTCAAATTGTGGCAAGGACAATTGGTGTCAAACTGTTTTATATTCAATTCTTCCTTTTCATTAATAAGTGCTCAAACGTTGATCCCGACTAACGTTTCTTTTATGCACGCAATAAAAATATTCCTGCTTTTTTTATAGCCGATGTGCATCGTAGGTTTGAGCAATTTCAATGCATTCCAATTAACACACAGTTTAGATGCCTTCGGAATAGACAGAAAAAAATCAACTGTTAATTGCTTCCTTGAAAATAAAATTAAAAAATTTTCAATTCGATTCTATCTTTTTTTTAACTGTTGATATCAATACAATTAGATTATCGATGACAAGTGATTTGCAGGCGTTTTGTTCAGCCATTTTGTCGAGCTTCCTTCTTCTATTATTCTGAACGGGCTCACATGAAACGCAAAGGTAATTATCTCCGCTTACAAAAGAAATCGCCGTTAGGATTTGCTCTTTTGAACAAGTTTCTGAAGCGCCAACTTCACAGAATTGCAGAAAATTATAATAATACTTGCATAGGAACCTGCAAGCCTTGTTCAAACTGACGAATTTGCGATTGTCAAATCACAGAAATACGGAATGAACCAAGTGCGCATTTATGTGTGTGTGCATGCGTGCGTTCGTGAGTGTGTCTGTAGTTTGCGTGTGTTTTTGTGTCTGTGTACGAATTAATTTTGGTACACTTATTTGGCAGTTCGTATTATCGAAGACTCTTCAAGTAAATAGTTGATTGTGTACTTGATGAATATGTAGAAACCTGTGGATATCCGTCAATAAATAGAAGCTAACATTCCCTCTAAACGATTGTATCAATTATGTCCTCCCATTCTTTAAACAATGGAAAGTCTGTTGTTGTACAAAACCTATCAGAATGCATTTATTAAACGAGCGGACGTAGTTGTAAACACTTATACCAACTAATCGGAACTTAAGTTTCCCGTGAGACGATTCTTTATCCTGAATAGCTAGCGTCATAAATAACCAAAAGTTTCCAACATACTTTTAGGGAACGGTGTATAGCTCATCCGATAAACAGGACGTCTCCTAATTTCAGCGGAGGGTTGGATACATCTTATCATAAGCCTGGCCTATAATCTTCCACAAATGTTTCGTCGTGGAGGGTTTGTTATTATGTCATTTTTTTTACCTGCTTCGACCGAGGGTCAGACGTGCCCTAGTTAGCCCTAAAGCCATATGGCTCTCAGGAAGGTGATCATCGGAAACTTGAGATATCAATCTATTTCGTAGTATGTAGTTTATCAGAATTCAGAACGAAGGAAGAAAAATGCAACTTAATCTTTTTTTCTTTCTTTTATATTTACGGACGTTAACTTTTGTCGGGGTCAAATGGAAAAGCCCCGAAAAATCGTTTTTCAGAGTGAAATTATTCATAACTTTTATCTTTGGTAGGTGAGGATGGTGAAGTTAGGGTTAATCGACAATTTTGAAGGAAAAGAAAATGAAATTTAAGCTCAAATCGATTTTGAAAAATGATATATTTTTATGGTTGTTATTTAGCCAGAAACATTAGCCAACATTTCAAATGATTTGATTTGTTGATTTACTTGAAAGTTCATCTTCGGTCAGTAAAAAATATACACTTTCATATTCCATAAGAAACATTGTTTGGGAGCTCCAGGCTGATTTTTGAAAACTTTTTTTCCGATGTAACTCAAAATGTTTCCATTGGATGATTCAAGTATTTTTAGCTGATAAATATACTGTCTATGTTATTTTTTTCGCCTTGGGTCATCATGAAGATTGATTTTTTTTTGCGAATTTTAAAGAAAATTGAAAGTACATTGATATCCCACTCATCGTCCAAATATGTGCGTGTGTTTTAGTGTGTGTGCTCGTGGGAAAATTAAAACATGGATGAACACTAACACCCCAACAGATAATCCAACAAATTATTATCTATGAACGTACTAAAGAAAAAAATTATATTTTTCATTCATCCATCACTCAATGACGACTTCCTTATAAAATAAGTGGATCAAATAATGCTTTGGATATATATATATATATATATATATATATATATATATATATATATATATATATATATATATATATATATATATATATATACTCTAAACACTAAAAGTGTTTTTTGAATCACTCCACTCATTTATTTCCCAATATCTGTCAATGCAATTTATGTAATTATCTTCAATGTTTCTTTCCCTAGCTTTACATATACTTTGTTATCATGGCATGCGGAGTAAATTTTCTCTTGTTGGGATCATTAGTTGTTTACCATGTAACCGTTTAAAGTATTTTTAAAACAAAACAGTTTTATTAACGTGACAACCCAGCAGTGTTGATCAAACACTTCCTCTATTTTTTACTGTATAGATTACGTCATACAGTACGTCATTTTATATTGAATATTTTGTGTATTGTATTAGTTGTTTCTCGATGTCTCTCCATAAAGTCCTTTCTGTTTGGGGCATCTGTATTTCCTTTCCTTTTTCTTTTTTTGTTTCTTTTATTTTGTTTGAAATTAACAGCGATGAACAATAAGGAATTTCACTTATACTACATATTTTTATAGAAACAGGGCTTACTTACGTGGGTTACCCGAAAACGTATTTAATGATGAGGGATCAGTAAGTGTAACAACAGACGTGACTAGTTGTTCGTTTCACTTCTATTAAATATTCATCCATGTGAATATTTAATCTATTGTGTCGGTTTTAGTATCAGACTGCATGCAAACCAACTTATGATATCATCTTTAAGAATACTTATTACACAATTGATTCTTTATTAACATATTCAAGAGAATAATTTGACAATTTTTCCACAAGGCTGAAAGTTGATTTTTTCACGTCGTACACCATCAAACTTCCATTGTTCGTTTGTTTTTTACACTTTTAACCTTCAAATAAAGTATCCTTATACACAAAATTGAAACAAAACGAAACCACCTTCTAACGGGTAGTAACACCTCAATAGGCAATTCCATTAATATGCTTAAATAGTTTGTTACAAGAAATTCTATGTTCGATATCCCATCCCGCTGGACTACCTATCAGTCAGACAAATGGACCAGTACCAAATGTTTTCCCCTTTCCCTGGTTCCAGTCAATACAATGATCTTTCACATTAACAAAGATTGGATCCATCTCTTTTGGTTACCTAATTCTCCTAATATTATTACAAATTAATTTATTCTTTCAGTCTATTTTCATACTCTCATTAACATATTCTTTAATCTATATTGTTATTTCACTCTGATCAAGCTGATAAGTTCCAAAGGGATCCGAATGTCTAATCATGGCTTTATTAGAATGCCTAAAAATATTACTGATTTCATCGTGTTTTTTCTTAATTTTTTAGATGAGGTATTATCATTATTTCTATCATTCTAGTATTTCTCGAATTATTATTGTCTCTAGAACCTAGAACCATTAGATTACTTGCAGTAATTATATCTGATTCTCTAACCACTTCGCTAGGGGAGTGCGGTCTATATACCCCCGTCGGTTCGTTACTTCCCTCACACCTACCAGATGATACCTGATGAAGGCCGTAGAGTACAACGGCCGAAACGTTGTATGAAAAACAACCAAGATGAGGATAGTCCGAATAATAATAGAAATAATAATTTCATCGTCTTGATTGACCATTCTTCCAACTAAAGGAACAATTTTCGGTATGAAATCAATAAATCTAAGAATTGCTCTAGCGATTCTCAAGTATTTTGATGATTTGTTCCGTAAATTATATAAGATGGAATACTACTTATTCTAAAAGGTATTTGCACTACACGGAACAGAAAGCTATCTCCTTTATCAAACATTTTGTAGATAAACATTCCATCCTCGATTTTGATATCGTTTTTAATATCCAAATCTAGGAACGTTTGTTGCTTTCTTTTATGCTCAAATTTCCATTCAAAATTGTTAGGGAATACATTACTGTACGAATTTCGAAATTCATTAAGAGAACCCAAGTCATCAATAGAACGGGTACAACTTTATATATATATAAAGGCTTATATATATATATATATATATATATATGTATTTAAAGGCTTATATACATATATATATATATATATATATATATATATATATATATATATATATATATATATATATATATATATATATATATATATATATATATAAGGCTTAGGGAATGATATGGTATTTCAATGCACTTCTAATGCATATATTCAGGGCAATGGATTGATCGAAAGACCGTATAGGGTTTATCTCCACATTTTTTTGTCTTTTATCATATTTTCCTCTGATAAAATCCATCTTAAGTTATATCATGTCATCGAGCATTCTTAGGGATGATTTGGGAAAATTATCTCTACTAAAATACCATATTACTGTTCATCCATAGAAAGAATTGGTTCCCAGAGTTAACAGTTGAATATTTCGAATAATCATTTCGTTGAAGTGGCTATCTTATCGGTTGAAGGTTTGATTCCTGTAATATATATATATATATATATATATATATATATATATATATATATATATATATATATATATATATATATATATATGCAAGCAGCTCTTAATATCTCCTTGGAGCAAAACCCAACCAGAGACTTTGTGAAAAGTTTCCTGCAATATCGGAAGTCATCGGGTAGAAGCGACTCTGCATTTTTCTGGACATTGCTCGAAAAGGTAACAGGGCATAACTCTTCATTTGGACACCACGCCATGATTATAGAAGTGCAGGTCACTCACCAAGAACATACATCGACAAACAATGCACTGACACAGGTTGTGACCGTGCTGACCTATCTAATGCAATGCGGGGCCAAGATGTTAGGCGCACTAGCGTCAATGGGATCCAAGCAATCGCGACCAGATGATATATGTATATAATAGAGTGAGGATTCGTTACACAAACACGTTTATGTTTCTGCCCCGCTTAGGCTTCTTCAGGCGGATGATTCGGTTTATTCTAGATTCCTATTTAGGTCTTTGGGGTGGGGTTCTATTTTTCTAGGTGGTGGGATCTCTCTTTCATTTTATTTATGTTTGCCTTTATTTAATTGTTGGCTATTGCTTGCTGTATTTTTTTGTTTTATTTGATGGGGATGTATGTCTGTTGGCTGTTATAAATTACAAAACTGGTATGTATGGTGTGAGTGTTTTCGTTATCATTAATGGTTGGTCTATCAGTTCTTTAGTCTTTGTATTGTGGGGATATATATATATATGTGTGTGCATGTGAGTGCGTTGTGTGTGTGTGTGTGTGTGTGTGGACGTTAAGTAATCCGACAGAAGGTTGGTAAAATGACAATAGAAGGTGAGGATAAAATTGAGAGCAAATTAGGTGTTGCATCTCGAAAATTTTCATTATCATTTAGGCATGTTCTGATGCATTTCGATCGTTGTCGACCATCTTTGTTAAACAACTTGCTGCGGTCGCATAGAGTAACCAGCATACAGTTTTCTCTACAACTACTGTATGCTCCTCTCTTAAATTTCTCCTCACTTTTGTCAGTTCACTAAGATATATATGTGTGTGTTTTGTGTGAGTGTTCATGAATATACATATACATATATATATTTGTGTGTGTAAATATCTGTGGGCGCTCATGTGTATGTATGATTGTTTGACTTTCATGATTTATTAAATCAAGAGAAGTCAACCCTACATATTAATCATGTCCAATTTATTCTTGGCATCAGAGATCGTAAATCGAATAGTTTTGTTTGGTCTGATTATTTCCGATGATCCAAAATTACTTTCAGAGTTTCTCGATGCAGAGAGTCGCAAAGTTCAGGAAAGATGAATTCAATTTCATGTTTGTTTACCTAAATCTCCCAAGAAAATTATCCATCATTACAATTATCAGTAATTTGTTCTACTCAAGAGTGCTCAGTTCGTAAACAAACCAAATAAAATGAAATAAAACCTAAAACAAAGTTGTGAAATTAGACAGTTTTTTTAGATTTCAGAGATTAAGAACAGAATCTTGACTGGAAAAAAATTATTTGTTTTCTGCATGGTTTTATGAATCAAAATATCAAGATTGTATCACAACTTATGTCTGAGTTGATAAATGTAATTTTCTTCCCATTTCTCAGGTTTGTTTTTACTTTCAACCAATAGAACCACGTACACAGATCTTCAAATGTGCACAGTGATTGTTCAGGGTCAAATCAAAAAATGAACAATTTCTGTTTGTAAATAAAACATTTCATGCATAACAACGTAATACAGTAAGACTTCGGTCAGTGCTCCAGGTACTGCCCTAAAAATGCAACGCTAGAGAAAAAAACTCGGGGTCATTAAAACATGGTATAAATTGAGACTGTGCAGCATTCTTTTTAAAAATGTATGATATTGTTGAGACTCAACAAGTTGAAATAGACTAGTGCTGTTTATCTCATTTGATATCTACTCTTTTGAACTGATGAAATAATACTCGGTGTTGAAATATATTACTCAATGAGAAAGTATTATATGTATACATTTATGTTTATTTGTATATATTTATTCTCATACACATGGCACATTAACCAGCGTCTGTATACACTTACTTCGGAGACGCTCAGTGTTGCTCTTTTTATCATTATCTATTTCGGAAATTCAACATGGCTAAATCAATCAAGAAAACATTTTTTCAAGAGATCGCCATACTGAATCAGCAACAAATTGAGCAGTGCTAAGCAGGATATTACTGTATTTTACAACTGGAAGAAGGAGAATAATTATGAAAACTGCTCTTGTAGGCAAACCGCACATGATTTAAGTAAGCGTGGTTATCAACCACGAGGTCCTGGCTTCTCCAGGATATTCAGCCCTTAAACCTTGCACCGGCAACGACATTTCCGCTCGCTTTTCATGTGCACTGCATAGAGGATCCTGTTATATGGAGAAATAGTCCCGAGCGAGAGAAAACAAAGGTGGCCCTATGTTCGTGTCATAGATGTCTGCAAGAGAGACATGAAGTCACTGATGAAGGATAATGGCGTGAGGAGATTTTTCGACGATGTACCGTTCTATTGGCACAGCATGTAGCAGCATAGAGGGAACAAAAGATGCATGTCGGGACTCAAAATCAAACCTTTATTTCTCTTCTTCGGCTGACCGAAAATGTATACATCTTCCACTGAAGATTCAACAAAATCTCCACTCACATAGAGGGAGGGAGAGAGAGTGCTCAATGTCTTTCTATTGCCAGCAACCAGAGGCTAGTGGCCCGTGGACCAACAGTCTTTGCTCTGCCTGCTCTGTCTACTCTGTCTGCTCTTGTCTGCTCTGTTTGTTCTGATGACCAACCTTTGGTCTCTTTTTCAAAGGCAAGGGTCACTTTCCCTTTGTCATCTCTCTTACTAAACTAACTTGCCCTTTTCTCTTACCTGATGCCGGAATTAAATGATCGTCTACCCTTTTATCTTCTATTTTCCCCCTGCTTTCTTTCGTTTCTCATGCAACTAAGCCGATAATCTATCTTCCTTACCTCCGTCGTTAGAATCCTTATACACTCTCCCTTTCCTATCAATTAGTTTTCATTTTCTTTCTCTTGATGTCTTTTTAATTAGGTGGTTGTGACTGACTATCTGTCTGCAGGGGTTCTAAGCGATCACTTGAAAATAAATCAACTTACGATGCTTCTATAGCCCTTATGGTGTCTGGAAAAGGTTACTCTGTAAATTCTTATTTTTGATCAAGTATTTCAGTATACTTCACTTATACCAACACCAAAAGTATCTTTCACAAATGCTATTTAGAAAAAGAATGAAATATTCGAGATTAAAATCATAGACTCAATTAAAGATTCCTATCAGCCTCTCATATTGGAACACTGAGAGTGATCATTGAACGTCGAATGGCTTGAACATTAGTCGTTATTTAACTTAGAATACGTTATATTCCTTATTTTGATAATCCTTACTTATAAGTAACCAAATTTAGGTTGGCTGTGAAATGGCAAGCCCGATTGTAATTTGAAAAGTCTTCAACACACTCTCATGATGTTGAAAATAGTACCAAACTTCTGTGATAGCGTGAATTGCCCAATGTAATTTATGTTTCAACTTCTGTTTTTTCTTTTATAAATCTTCCACACAAGCTTTCAAAAACGGCTCTCAAAGTTGTGCTCCGTTTTCAACATTGGTTGAACGGGAGTGTGACTCTTTACTGTTTACAATCGGTTAGCCATTTTATAGCCATATAATAGCGGACTGAAAATTGGCCGTGTATAAATGGGAATTAATCCCATATCATACGACCTCAAAATTTTCCTGTAATGTTTCAAATTTCAAAATTTTCTCAAGGGCTTACTGTACCCCAAATTCATCACCTGTGAACAAAATATCAGATATATAAGAATTTCAATGGAATGATTTTTTTAAGAAAAAAAGGTAAGTGTATTTGTATTCAGAAACCCGCCTGTTGTCAAAGATATACAATAGCCCATTCATGACATTATATAACTTTTATTTCTTATATCATGTACAGTTCTGGACAGTTATAAGACGAAGGAGTTGTACAAAGAATTCAGCCAAGACTTTGCACTTAAAATCCCGTTGTTTAATAGTCCTAAAGCATCCAGACATTTAAAAGATGAAGTTTATTTTCTCGCCACGAAAATTGAAAAACTAGGAGTGGCTCTAAAAGGTCAAAACTCTGGAAAGAAAAGAGCTGGAATAAATCAAATTTGAAATGACACCCTGTCTGTTAGCAAAAATAAAATCTTTTAGATTTCTTTCTATATAATTGTTTAATTGAAAAGGACCCCCAGTGTCATTGCAACTTGTTCTCGACGACCTCTATTTAGTTGCCCAAGAGCTGATATAAATATTCTTTACTTCTTTTTCTAAATCGTTCAGTCTCTCCCATTTTATCTATCTCTCCACCTATCTATCAATCTGTTTATATGTATGTATCTATATATCTATCTGTTCATACCTATCTATCTGTCCATATCTATCTGTCAATATCTATCTATGCCAGTCTACATCTGATGACATGTTATCTTAGAATTGTGACAAAATCCATTCATCAAGCCTTTCAATGCAGAATATACATATGGTGAAAATTGAAGAAAAAACAATTAATATATTGATGGAGGGTGATAAAAAGACATGGAAAATCCAAATTTTGTCATTATTTGATCAGAAATTTTAATTTAGGGGCAAATCTGGAGGCCATGTATCCCTTAGAGCTATTCAGGTAATTCAAAGTCAGATAAATCGTGTTTAATATATTCGATCCTTATGGGCCATTTGACCCTTTCTACCGAGAGAAAGTCAGACACAATAATTTTTTTTTAATTTTCTTTTCTTTTTTTTAAATCAATTTACAAAAAAATTCTCATCAATTTGCTGGAAATCAAATATTCACGTACCCGTCATCTATCTGTTGTAAAGTACTAGAAATGGAGATTTCAGATTAATTGCTGTCATTTTCAGAGAATTAAGTTTGAACACCATTATCATATTCCCTTTATTAGTTTTACCACTGACTTTATTATGTTTTCTCCTCCCCCTCCATCTCCTCCTCCTCATTCTTCTCCTTCTTATTCTTCTTATCATTATTATCATCATTATTATCATTATTATAATTATCATTATTGCTTTTATTATTATCATCATCATCATCATCATCATCCTCTTCCTTCTTTATCTCTCCAGTACCTTTCTCAGTGTCCACACAAACCTCAGAAGTGCTGTGATCAAAATAATTTTACATCTCCCTCGAATTCCTCACTGATCTAATCACTCACATAATGTTTTGAGTAATGTTCCAAATGGGCACAATATTGACCTTCATGTTTTAGATGGGCACAATATTGACTTTTATGTTTTAAATTGGCACAATATTGACCTTTACGTTCTAAAAAGACACAATATTGACCTTCCTGTTCCAAACGGGCACAATATTGACCTTTTGCGTTCTAAAAAGGTGCAATATTGACCTTCGTGTTCCAAACAGGCGCAATATTGACCTTTACGTTCTAAAAAGGCACAATATTGACTTTCATGTTCCAAATTAGCACTATATTAACCTTTACGTTCTAAAAAGGCACAATATTGACCTTCATGTTCCAAATAAGCACAATATTGACCTTTACGTTTTGAATAGGCTCAAAATTGACCTATATGTTCCAAACTTTTCGTAACTCCTGACCAAAGTTCTGGTAATCACCAATTCTCGAGTTTTTTGGACTCACTATGATCTGCTGGAACAGAAGCATCTATTATCTTAACTATTTCCTTCTTCTTTTAAAAAAATCTGATATAAGGTCCTAGTTTTAGTGATCCGTTCCGATTTTAAATTCCTAATAGTTTCAAATTGGTTATTCTGTATGGCATATTTAGGTCTGTCTTTATACCATATTTTGACATGATTATTATTTATGTTCAATAATCTTACGTACTTATATGGTCGTTATGTATGAAATATCGTTTTTGAAAAGCACACCGAACGATAATATAAACAGCAGAAGCAATGAATATTTAATGACAATATGAGCTATAAGAAGCCATTATCTTTTTCAACGGACGCCTATAATTCTTTAGGTTCAGTGGTCACAAATACATTAACAGCACGAGCTGCGGCTTCCCGTATCGCTGAACCTCTTTATTACAGATATAAGTTCAAAATGCTTGAAAATATGAAATTCTGTAGAGAAATGGCATATGAATATGAATGATTGATGATTTCATAACGTTATTCTCAAGGGAAAATGAAGCTATATTGTGAGTTTAATGATTTTATGTCTAGAATAATTTTTCATCGTCGTTGTCATTGTTCTCCTATCTTTGTATCTTCAAGATGATCGTCGAACATATTTTGTTAATTCTCTATTTTTAAATGTCATTTATTTCTTCGTAACGTCTCAAGTTGCTACCAAATAATAACCACTTATCGAAAAAGGGGTACCTATTTCAGCTATGTTTCGTTGAAATAATATTCCCCCGCGTGCTCAATAATTGAAACCTTACATGCAATTCCGGGTAGTAAACCATCCTTACGAGTCTTCTCCCCAACCGATATCTACCCATAATGCATTTCTGGTACATCAAACTTCTATTATGATTACTCAAGAAATGCCAGTAGAGTAATAACAGTTGCTGTCAATTGATATTTACGGACGGGTAGCTGATCCGATCGATGGATGATCAGAGTCAATAATTCACTTTGGGATTCGGGATTTGTTTACTTTGAATTTACCATCCATAAAGTGATCCAATCTCGCCTTGTGGCATTTATTCTATTACAACGGCCGCTTGCGTAATATTCATGGAGTTTGGGACAATTACTGGAAAGATTTCTATACATATGGAGATGGATGATTTAAACATAGATAGATAGATAAATAGATAGATAGATACATACATACATACATACATACATACATACATACATAGGTATGAACGGACTCAGATAAATAGATGAATAGATATGAATAGACGATAGATAGATAGATAGATAGATAGATCGATAGATATGAACAGACTCAGATATATAGGTAAATATATATGAACAAACCATAGATAGATAGATAGATAGATCGATAGATATGAACAGACTCAGATATATAGATGAATATATATGAACAAACCATAGATAGATAGATAGATAGATAGATAGATAGATAGATAGATAGATTGATAGATAGATGGATAGATAGATAGATAGATAGATATGAACAGACTCAGATATATAGGTAAATATATATAAACAAACCATAGATAGATAGATAGATATGAACAGACTCAGATATATAGATGAATAGATATGAACAGACGATAGATAGATAGATAGATAGATAGATAGATAGATAGATAGATATGAATATGCTTTGGACTACGAACCGAATTGACGTGCAAAAGACTACAAGAAATCGCTAAATGTCTTTTGCAGAATTAAACCTATCCTTCCTTTTATCTGCCACCGAAGACTTAACCCTTGGCTGTTCGGATATTTATTTTTTTTAAATTCACGTTTTTCTCCCCTCTCTCCAATGATTCTGTGTCAGTCGTTTTCAACTCTTGACATGGCCTGATTATTTTTTATTACTACCTACACACAGTGACATTAATTTGTTCCGCAATACCTTAACCGTGCTTCATCTGCACTGATCAAAACCGCACAATTCAAGGTGTTGCTGTACTTAGAACCTTTGTAGTTCAGTATGGACATCACGACTCACAACATGGATTCCCCGAGACCATATGCGCAACCGAGGCCGGCAAAATGTTAGATGGAGAGATGAGCTAGACAAGTTCAGGAAGTACTGGCTCCGTGACGCCCATGAAGTGTGGCAAATCCTGGGGAAGGTCTATGTCCAACGACGGACGCTAAAAGACTGATGATGATGATGATGATGATGATGATGATGATGATGATGATGATGATGATGATGATGATGATGATGCAAGGGAAAGTTATCTGGTTGAGAATTTTCCTTCTGTATTCTATTGCAAAGAACTTTAGAGCGAAAGGTTTGAGATCACTGTAGATAATAACTTGCCACGTATGAATTTTGAACCAAAAAGAAATACAAAATCACTTTCGCTGATAACGTTTTTAGTGACATATATTCGGCATCAAATTTTCGTCTTTCGGTTCGGGGATTTTTTAACATCGAGAAGAGGTCTAAAGTTTGACGCTTTGCTTGAAATCATTAAAACTGACACCTTCAAAAGAGACTAGAATATGATAGGTACCTTCAGTTAAGCAATCTATTTCCTAGAAGTTATACCTTATCTATGTGAATGGATGTCACACCTTATCTATATGAAGCGATATCAAGAACTCGTGTTATTCCGTACTGTGAGGTGAGAGAAAGATGTCTGATTGCTCGTTCATAGGGATGTTCTTCTTTTTTTTATTTCGTTCCAGGGATTGAGATCAAAATATCCGAGATAAGAGCACTCTAGATAATAACTTGTCACCTTGGGTTTTTTTCAAGCGATTCAAAACAAGATCAATTTCTCAACAGACAGTGGTGGGCACACCAAACGAAAACGCTGAATTGATAAACTGCTGGCTTAGTTGCAGTGAGGATAACTTCTATTTTATGAATTTAGCTTCGATTTTCTCTTGCTCTAAACCTCCTTAAAACAGACCTAGAGAGCTTAAACTTAATACGTTGTAACATGGACTGTGTGTCAAATGTAAATTAATATATCTCAGAATTTTTGAGATGAGGTATTATTATTATTTCCATTAATATTCGGACCATCCTCATCTTTGTTGTTTTTCATACAACGTTTCGGCCGTGGCACTCTACGGCCTTCGTCAGGTATCATCTGGGAGATTTTCTGGGAAGTAACGAACCGAACCCTTTATTTATCCGATGGGGGTGTATTGACCGTACTCCCCTCTTTTAGCGTTAGTAGTATTGTTATACTGTCTCACACTAGGATCGAACCTAGTACCATCAGATTACTTAACAGTAATTTGTTTGATGCTGTAACCACTGTGCTATGTGTCCATGTCCCAGATGATACCTGACGAAGGCCGTAGACTGCAACGGCCGAAACGTTGTATGAAAAACAACAAAGATGAGGATGGTCTGAATATTAATGGAAATGTAGATTAATGTTTAATTTCATTTGCTCATTCGATTATTTATGTATGCCTTGATGATCATCAGATATTTGCATGCTATACATTTATGGGAAGTTTTATGTTTAAACTACAACATGAAGATCGAGGTGTACATAAGTAATTTAATGAACGAATGGAATTGAACATAAGTTCACAATCAACACAGTTTATTTGGAGCTCTATGTCCAAGCTACAACTTGTAAAGATTCAGCTCTCTATTAGCTGTACGGACAGACTCACGCAAACATGCACACACGTATATATATATATATATATATATATATATATATATATATATATATATATATATATATATATATATATATTAACGCAAACAGAATCGCGCATAGATTTGTTGTCTGCTTCAGAAAGTATAGTTATCTTGACACACAGAATATTTTTTTTTAAACCCTTTGTTAGAATACACTTGACTTGTTTCGTTTTAGCACGAGATTTGCTTGATATTTGTTGTAACATGAAAGTTGTTCTCTTGGAAAATTAGATTTTTTGGTTCGATGCATAAACGCAAATAAGAATGGGCTCTTCATTAGATTACGATCTTGCTCGAGGGAATCAGTACAAAGGAAATTGGGCCCAGGAAGTCCAGGAATGAACAAATCAATAATTAAATCCACCCTGCCAACCTGATAACAAAACTCAAATAAACAGCAAAAAGAATATCTCGGAATTTTTCGAGATGAGGTATTATTATTATTTCTATTGTTATTCGGACCATCCTCATCTTTGTTGTTTTTCATACAACGTTTCGGCCGTTGCACTCTACATGGACACATAGCGCAGTGGTTACAGCATCAGACAAATTACTGTTATGTAATCTGATGGTTCTTGGTTCGATCCTAGTGTGAGACAGTATAACAATACTACTAATGCTAAGAAGGGGAGTATGGTCAATATACCCCCGTTGGATAAATAAAGGGTCCGGTTCGTTACTTCCCAAAAAATCTCCCAGATGATACCTGACAAAGGCCGTAGAGTACAACGGCCGAAATGTTGTATGAAAAACAACCAAGATGAGGATGGTCCGAATATCAATAGAAATAGCAAAAAGAATATTGATCCGTTTTACCAGTTAAATTTAAAAATGAGTAGCATTCTCTATTTGTTTTCTCTTTGGTATTATTTAAGAATTTGCTTTTGTTTTTTTATCAAAAAAAAAAGAAAATGTCTTTATGTTTTATAACGATGACCAATGGTTTTGATAACTCTACATACTTAGATGATATAACTAAGCAAAAATTGCTGTTTTTACTTGAATCTCCCCCCCAAAAAAAAAACAAAATCACTGTGTCACTTTTAATTTAATAGGTGCCTATGAGACACAAGCTCAGCAATTTGAGAGCGATTTGTATGCTGAAAATATATGTATACGTGCGTATGATAGAATGGCTCTGTGTGTGTGTGTGTGTGTGTGTGTGTGTGTGTGTTTTGTCGTTGTATAGTTACAATCCCATTAGAAGATGGTGCCAGGGGTTAAGAGCAGCAGACCTCTTCCCCAAGGTAGCGGGCCAGTAAAGGGACAATTTAGGGATTAGTACTGACAGAAGTTATAAGTGACCAGAGAAAGTGTATGAACTCATGTGTGTTCGCATTATAAGTGACACATATATGTGGAAGCATGTATTTGCAAAAATCAACTCAAAATTTCAAAAAAAGAGAAAAGGAGAAGAATAGTATTCATTTAGAGAGAGAAGGGCTTAGATTTTAGAGTAGTAAGTTTGGGTTGATAGCAATTCGCTGCTTGACAAAGGACTAGCAGTTTTTTTTGAGTATATCAGAAAACTTTCACCGAATTTCGCATATTGTTTGTGTGAAATACAATATAGAAAATATGGCATTTCAGGTGCGGGAATCTTTCAGCGCTGTTTCATCTGTTCACATCATCACGGGAGAGACATGACAACATTAAAAAAAATGGATTATTTTCGTTATCAGTTTCCTCGTTCTTAATATGGAACCACTTTACATTTCTCCAGGGATTCAGCTTTCTCCCTTCAGCAGATTTGTCTTCATGTTTCCTTGCGACCGGATCTCAACACGACGGGCTTTCTGGAAGATTGCATCGACGACGTCGGTACAAGTATAAGACGCACACATCAAGAAACTACGCAACTGACATATGGGAACATGGTGGTCGGTCTCTGTGAGAAAAGATTCGGACGAGAGGTCCCTCCCACCATTGTCTGCACGGTTATCAAACACGGTTGAAATGTCGCACACACCGTTATCTCAAATCACCTCTATGAAAGAAAAGGAATTTTTAATCCAACACCCATTCGAATAATGTTCGCCAAGAGAAACAGAACTTTTCCGAACTGCAATGGAACAATGAATTCATTGTGAAATTTATTTATTCGCTTTACTCTATAAAAGTTTATGTCTTTCCCTCTTTTACATGAATATTTCCTTCCTTCCTTCCTTTCTTCTCTCTGCTTTTTCTTCCGTCTGAACGCTTTCCACAATTATACCCCCCCCCTTTCTAAATTACAACTTTCTATAAAAACTTATTAAAATCCAAGATGGCGTAAAGTCATGAAATAATTCCCAATAATTAATTCAAGAAATTTTACAACTTTCCTGGGCCGAAAAAAGATGATGATTGTACGTTAGGCTTCGGAGGTTGAGTCGGTGGGAGACAAGGATGTGGGAGAGAGAAGAGGGTACACACATCCTCTATAACAAATCGATGCAAAAGATAACGTGTAAAAGTAGAAAGTAGCGAAAAGAGGAGGATACTTGGAATTTTTTTTTCTTAGCTATTGTTAACTCGGGGATCAACTTAAAAATGTGTGATGCTCAGGGTCGAATAATTTTGACACTAGAAAACGTACAAGAACTTAAACCAGAAATTAGGCACTAGATATATATATATATATATATGCATGTTCAAATTATACCCAACGAATATGCACTCCCAAGCATTGTCGACTCTCTGATGTTCATAGTTGACACTGAATGCTCACAATACTTCATCCCAGAATTACAGACTAAGGATTTAGACGATTAACCCGATGCTGCATTTACTGGGGGTTGAACGGAGAACCAACCATTCAGAAGTAAGTGTCAAAAAGCAATAAAAGCGTCAAAACAAGACTAAAAACCAAATTCTAAACAAAATGACTATGGGGAATTTCAGACAGCAATTAGTAAACACTTACGCACTCAGAGATAGACATGCAAAGTCTATTTTGGTGCTTTTCAGTATCGAAATGGACGATTTCCACTGTAGAAAGAATTGGGATCAGACACGCACTAGCTGTTGTGGCATTCATATAGCAGCATATAAAGTTTTGCGAAGAAATTTGGATTAATTTAATTGATTGTTTTAGAAGTCATCATAAAAGTGATGTATTCGTTAAGTCAACATATGAGTATATTATTTCCCAACAAGAAACAATGGCGTATATTTCTCAAGAAAAAACTACCCGATGGAGAATGATGGTCAAATGGTAAACGGCATAAGGGATGGATTGAGTTCATACTATTGTCAATTTGTGTTCCCTTTGGAAACACATGAATCCATCTCTTCTTCTACATCCTTTTAGCATTCGTTGTTGAACATATACCTTCCCCAGGATTCGGCACATCTCTGTATCAATACCCTTTGAACTCATCTAGTTCGTCACGACATCCCACATTTTTACCGGCCTCATTTTCGTACATGATCTTTGAGAACGTGAAGGTTCTCATAAAAAAGAACGATGTCGTCAGTAAATCTGAGGTTACCTATGTAATCGTCATCTATTCTAATGCCTTTATTTTTCCCAGTTTAGATTTTGGAGGATTGTCTCCGGGCAGGCTATGAGTAGTTTGAGTGAGCTGGTATCGCCTTGTCTTACCTCTTTTTCGAGCTCAAAGAGCTGATAAAGGAACTGCTGTGTCTGTAGATAGGTTACAAGACTAGGGTTCTCCGCCTTGTAGCATCAAGGAATTTAAGGATTCCTACAGATTTAAAAGCTTTCTTGAAGGCAACAAATGTCATATCATATCATTTCATATTCTGATACTTTCTTTTTTAGCTGATTTACCAAAAGAAAATGCTCATGGTCGATCTCAAGTTAGCCTGATCCCGTGGCCGATTTTCTATCGTTTTGAGTATTCGGTTGGTGATCACTTTGGTAAAAGGTTTGTAGATGCAATCGAGTAAGCTTATTTGTCTGTAGTTGTATTGATCTTTCGAGTTCCTTTTACATGATAGCATCATAATTGCAGTATTTCCATCTTCTGGGACTTTATTCAAGGCATAAGTTGAATAAAATGGGTAGTTTCCTTGTGATTTATTCACCAGGGACAATAAGAGAAATAAATAAGTACAATTTTTACGGAGGAAAGAAAGCCTTCTCTGTCTTTCCCTCCTCATCTCCCTCAATATATATGAATATAGATAGATTTGCAAGAAACCATTGATGCATATGAATTGAATTGACTTGTGTATTAAAAGGATTGGATTTCAACAAATTTAGAGGTTAAAACGACTAATTACTTGCAAATCAATAAATTGGTCACTGTTAGTCGAACCGTATTAGAAATGAATTAGACCTGCAGAATTCATTTATGAGCATATCAATACACAATTACACCCTGAATGTTGTTTAATAAGGTACTTAAATCCGAGGGAATTTTCGAATAGTTTCAAATATTTCATATTTCTCCACAGATAGATAGATAGATAGATAGATAGATAGATATGAAAAGACGGATGTAGATAGTGATGGATATAAATAATCAGGCAGAGATAGAAAAAGATAAAGATGAAATGAGACTGAAAAAGATAGAGAGATATAGATTTCTGCATACGTAATTGAATGTGTATAAGCTGTATACAATGATTATAACTTCACCTTTCAGCCTTAAACTTAATATCGTAGTTCCATGTATCCCACAAAAGGTCACAGGTCAACGCTAGGGAAAAGCAAAAATTCTAATATGTTATTTTTCTTGTAGCCATAACCTCTCTATTCAGAATATTGGCGTAATATAACCTTCTTCATCCAGTTACGTACCATTATGCCTTGAGCTAAACTGAGCCATATTTCATCCATATTTTCAAATTACGTATCGGATCTAGAATGACAGAATATTTGAATCATGAACCAACCATAATTTGGGAAGCTATTTTATTGAGCATTGCAAGAAGCAGAACAATTTCGCTATCAACACGTGCACACACATATATTTGAATTTAGTTAACAATAAAGAAAGAAATACAATAATTGTATGCAAATTAAAATTTATTCCACTTACTCATGTCGTCTTTCAGTTTTATCAAAGTGGTAATTTTAAATGGAACAATATTCGAAATATCTGGTTATTTCAAGCATTAATGTTTTACGTTGTCACAGTGCGTGAGTTGGAAACGTTAAGTATTTTGAAATTGCGAAGAAATCGCAATGCCTAATTGAAATCATATATTCGAAAAATTCAAATTATGGGGCACGAACGAAGGTTAGAGAGGAATTTTATAAACATTTGTTAAAGAACAGTGGGCTTACTTAAGAGTTATGTTTTCGGGTTAAATGGTTATCCAATGGTTCTGTATGCTTATTTTTAAATGAGAGAAATAAGAGGTATTTAGTATGCTTCACATAAAATAACTTACCGTTTAATGACAATTTCAATTTACATACTATATTTTCCTTTACTGTCAACTACTTTCATACTGTCAGATGTATCCTATCCATAAAATGGTCAGACACAAACAGAGAGAGAGAGATAGAGAGAGAGAGAAATAACTTTTCCTTAAATCCCCGAAATAGATCCATGGTAAACAGCCGATGATCCTTAGACAGAAATTTCACGTACCACTATAAGTGTAAAACATGGATCCTTTTGAAAATCTTCCATTAACAATTATTAGTGAATAATTGACTTACATGATATAAATGAAATAAACGGATGAACAAAAATAAACAAATGTTTGTGCGTAAGTACTTCCATGGTAACAACTCAAGTTCTTCAATACTGATAACATTATTTCTATCATTATTCGGACTATCCTCATCCTGGTTGTTTTTCATACAACGTTTCGGCCGTTGTACTCTACGGCCTTCATCAGGTATCATCTGAGAGGTGTGGTGAAGTAACGAACTGAACCCTTTATTTAACCGACGGGGGTATATTGACCGCACTCCCCACTTAGCAGTATTTGTATTTTCGAATTATTATTGTCTCACACTGGGATTGAACTTAGAACCATTAGATTACTTGCAATAATTCTGTCTGATTCTGTAACCACTATGCTATGTGTCCATGTGAGAGGAGCGCGGTCAAAACAACCCCGTCGGTTAAATAAAGGGTTCAGTTCGTTACTTCCCCACACCTACCTGATGAAGGCCGTAGAGTACAACGGCCGAAACCTAGTCTGAAAAACAACCAAGATGAGGATAGTCCGAATAATAATAGAAATAATAATAATACCTGATCTCAAAAATTCAGAGAAACACTGATAACATTTCTATAATAGTAAAATGATCTTCTAGCAACATCTTCAGTAGTTTAAAGTTAAAAAGCTTTCTAGGACATATATACACTGTTGTTATACTTACTGATCCCTCATCATTGAAAACGTTTAAGGGGGTAACCTACGTGAGCCTTTCTTCAACAAATGTATGTAGTATGATACAATATCAATAAACAATACAAATAAAACCTTATATAAAATTACTAACTACATGTATGGCTTAAACGATGAAATAAGAAAGAGAGGTGGTGTTTGATCAACACTGCTGGGGTACCATGTTAATGTAACTATTTTGTTTTTGAAATGCCTGAAACTGTTATATGGTAAACAACTGGTGATCCCAACCAGAGACAATTTTCCATTATACAATAATAACAAAGTATAAGGGACACAAAGAAAAAAACACTTTTGAAGATTACATAAATTGCATTGACAGATATTTGGAAATAAGTGACTGAAGGGACACAAAAAGTTATTTTGAAAAGATTTTTTAAAGTTTAGTGTCTGAAGCTGTAAAGCTCTCTTGTTTATATATACATGTGTTGATGAAAGTGAGAATTAGAGGGTAAAGAGAAAAACAGGTACTATTTCAAAAACATTTTGATACCACATGGACATGCTCGATGCATTTCAACGGGTGCCTGCCATCTTTTTCAGTCAAATACTTTCAGCAGTTTAGAGAAGATTTTGCTGTTTACCTATTCGAGGTTGAGAAAAGAGGTGTTGTTTGGTTATTTAATGGGAGCGTTTATCAACATTATAGTGGATCACTTCACATTCACAATACAAACATATACATATATGTCTCAGTTTTCAGAAGTAAACGATTTTTATTTAAGATAAAATTTAAAAAATTAAAGCAAAATTGGTGTAAAGTTATTTTCAATCCATTTTCTGTGATTGACTCTAATTATTGATTATTGATCAAGAAGCTCGCTTTGAGTTTTAAAGACTTGACGTTTTCAAGTATCTTTTTGACATGGGGAATAAACTAGTTGGATTTTATTCCATTCTCTTTTGAAGTAAATATTTGATTTATCTTTGATCAGAAAAGATCGATAGATTAAAGTGTTTGTCCGATTGGCGGAACATGCTTTGATGGAGGATTTCATTCATAGTCATTTCAAAATAATTCAATTGTCTTTGATCTGTAGACTTCAATAGATCGGATTGTTTTATTTGATGTTCATGAATTTCATTAATATTTGTTTTCCTCCATCTGATTGTAACTATTATTCGTGTTTTGTTATATTTTCATAACTTCAAAATCCTTTCCGACATTTTTTCTCCTGAAGTTTCGTAATTGGCAATGTTTTCAGGTTTTATTCTTTTTTGGAAAATGTTTCCAGGTTCTTTATTTCTTGCAGTGGTGTATGACTTTTTGCGTACTGGGTGTGCTGTGTGCTACAGATTCACAAAAATGCTAAAATATTTTAGTGTCTTTAAAAAGGCAACGGACCGTAAAAACTTTTTTGATTCAATGTAAGGAATGTGGTCAGCTGTAACGTTCCACACTCTCGCTTACTCGATGTTACAATTGACGAACAAATGAGAAGAGAATTATTGAAAGGAACATCAAAAATGAGGTGGGACACTGTTGTCCGCTGATAATAATCTCTAATCCGAAATCTGTTTTCCAATAATTCTCAAATTTCTACAATCAGGATCACCTTCCCTACATTGTGCCAAAAAAGGCTTCTTAAAGACACTGAATTATTTTAAGTTTTTGTGCAACTGTAGCACACAACACATCCGAGATACAAGGCACCAAACGCCACTGATCACCTTGTTTCATTTCTCCTGCCTCTTGTTTCTTTTTTTTTCTTTTTTTCACATCTTTTTGTTTTGTAATTCAATCATTTGTTTGTTTTTTGTCCTTATTTTCATTTGTTGTTTGTATAATGCTTTGAAATAGAAATGACGTGTTTCTTAGCGAGGAAGCTGAACTCTGAAGCTGCTGCAAGTTATTTTCAAGCTCCAAGTAACGCAGGAAATTAGGTTAGGAAGTCCATCCATATGTGGTCTACTCTTCAGACTTGTCATCTTCAAACTTTCCATCTTCAGACTTGTCATCTTCAGACTTGTCATCTTCAGACTTGTCGTCTTCAGACTTGTCATCTTCAGACTTGTCGTCTTCAAACTTGTCATCTTCAGACTTGTCGTCTTCAGACTTGTCATTTTTAAACTTTTCATCTTCAGACTTGTCGTCTTCAGACTTTTCATCTTCAGACTTGTCGTCATGAGACTTGTCATACCCAGACTTGTCATCTTCAGACTTGTCATATTCAGACTTGTCGTCTTCAGATTTGTCATCTTCAGATTGCATTCCTCCTCGTTAATGAATCCAAAATGTTTCGGATAAAAACAAGGATTTTCCTAGAACTGCATGGGACAGAGGAGCCCAATCATTCTTTTGTTACGGAAAGTACAATTTATTTGGATGGTTGTGAAAGATTATAGAAAGCCAGTGAAAGTACTTGAGCAAGGGTCCCAATAATTTTCATAAAAGGGCAATTTTTTTTTTAAAAGAACACTTTTAGTTCAAACTGATAAAAAATGTTATGAATATATATCAGAGAGAGAAAGGAGGAAAGGAAGAGAGTAATAGATAGAGAGAAGAGTGGGTTGTACTGTAAGAAGTTGAGACAGAGCTGGGGTGCATTGTGTACATGGGGTAATTTATCTACATCATTATCAGTCTTCTATCGTCCGTCGATGAACATAGACCTTACTCAGGAGTCACTAAACCTCTCTATCGTGGCTGTCGCAAAGCCAATACTTTCTGAATTCGTCTAGTTCGTCTCTCCATCCTATATTCTGCCGGCCTCGGTTGCGCATGTGATCTCTGGGGATCCGTGTTGTCTTGTGGGCTCTCTATGTGAGGTTGAACATAATCCTTTCATGTGCGATTCTATATTGAATAATGTTAAATACACAAAAAAAATACAAGTTCACAGACTTCTTAACTAAATCTTTTCTCGTGGATTCTATGATGTCTCGGACTCCCATTTTCTTTCTTATATACTGTGCTGTCTTGTGATTACTCCATGTGAGGTTGAGCGTAATTCTTTCATGCGTGCGTTACATGCTTCTCAGTCTACGTTTCAGTCTTTTGGTTAGGCTCCATGTTTCAGCTCCATAAGTGACTCAGGAGGATACATTGGTTGTATACCCTTTTTAAACGTTTGGAAGCAAAAATGCTTCGTTTTCATTGGATAGGTCTAGCATTGTCAGCGTTGGAAGTGAAGTAGATGGTTATGTAGAATCAATTCAATGAGACATTCCATTCAAAGTCCATCTAGTTGCTGTGGGTCAGGAAAGCTGAATTGATAGTGATGGCTGTCTTGAGATTTAGTTAATGGCTTGTGTGAGTAGAGGTCAGGTCTCCAAGTACTGGTAATGAGGACGTTCCGGTTAAGGAAAGAGAATTGATGATAGAATAAGGGGATTAAAAGTGGAGAAGGTTAAGGATCAGGAATTTTGGATTTGAAAGACCATTTGAGATACTATAGTGATTACTTTACAAGGAATTTTCATCATCATCATTGTCATTAGTCTTTTAACGTACGTCATTGAACATAGAACTTCCCCAGGACTTGCCACACTTCTCTATCGCGGGCATCGCAGAGCCAGTATTTTCTAGATTTGTCCAGTCCATCTCTCCATTTTGTATTCTGTCGGCCTCAGTTTCGCATGTGATTTCTGGAGATCCGTGTTGTGAGTCGTGATGTCCATTGGTTGTCCGTCATTCTTGCAACATGGCCTGCCCATTGCCATACAAGTTTTCTAATAGATTCTATGGTGTCTCTGACTCAGTTCAATTTATTTGACAATTCAATTAGATTTTCATTTATTTCCTGAGTCATGGCATCCAGTACCTCGGAACAGACTGGAATGCATACTTATAGTGAGTATTGCAATAGAAGTTGTCTCATCTTGCTCCAGAAATCTGCTTTCTTACTCTCAAGAGAAAAACACGCATAAGCAAAATTTCTGTTTGTTCAAATACGTATGTATTGTGCCGGTTATCTTGGGAGTATGAATACACATGAATGAGCAGAAGGAAATAGATATAAGTATGTTTGTAAAATAGTTTCAAATTGCATATACTAATCTAGCCCCCAGCTATAAAAACTTTATATACATATAACCTAATTCAATTTGAACTCATTCCACTTCGATCGAGTCTGTATGGGCAAAAGCTGATTTCACGCTGATCTTAAAGATTAAGCCTCTCGGTCATAGACATGCCATCAGCTTGTTAGCGAAATAGCTTATAACAAACACTGTTTTTCTCGCTCATATAAAACCCGATAGATGTACGTTGTTATATTTTTGATGTCTATTAACTGAATTCACTTATCGTTGCTCACTGAAATCTTGAGTTTCAAGGCGGCTGGGATTCTATGTCTAATACAGCAAATTGCAAATCTATTTGCTGCATAAAGGTCACTAAGATTCTGTATTAATATTGGTAACATATATACAGACACACAGATACGTAGACTCATGCACACACACACACACACACATATATATATACATATATATATATATATATATATATATATATATGTATTACACTTTTGTTAATGTTTCAAACTTTACATTCCAAAGTAAAATCAGCATATATAGCATGAAAAAGACCTTACACCTTGGAACACATCCCGGAAGAAAGAATGGTGACTTTTCCAATATTGCAATTGAATAATTTATACAAACACACACACACACACACACACACATATGGAAATTTATTTCCTGATGTTTAACGAAGATTGTTTCATTGGTATTTTCAGCTTTTCAAGCGATATATATCATGAAATGGATGTATAATCCATCAGAAATAATCATAAATGCGTTATATTACTTTGAAACTCTATTTGAAATGATACACTGGTATTACACGGTGAAATTATCATTTGGCCCAGAGAGTGTAAAAATAATAAACAAGTAAAGAAAATACGGCTGCTGCAGGAATCGAACCTGCAAACGATAACGTCATCTGAAATTAATTTATTTCAAGAGAGATAGACAGCGTTCGTAACAAAGAAAGAAAGCTACTATCTTAGTAAGAAGGTGTCAAATGAGAAAGAAAATGCTTTGGTATGGACAGCGAGATACGTTATAGAAAGTGGCTAAAGAAAGCGGATTTTTTTGCGTCACACCACGTCATATAATTCCTTTTTTTTAATCAATTCTCGAGATAAAGAATGGCATTCTAAAGAAAGACAGAAAAAATAAGAAAGAAAGAAAGCAAAACCTACAGTGTTTACACTTCACACATATATTTATAACTTTTTTGTTTTACAATGAATTATCTTGCATTCAGGTGGACATTTTTGTTTTATTTTTTCGTGAAATGATGATCTATTCTAACGGGGATCAACTCGAAAACTCAGAAAGAAATAGTTCTATAACAGAGACAATCGTTGCCAAATATTTCTAAATGCTTTCAAAAAATATCCAACGAAGCTGTTTTTGAACAGAGTCTGTTTTTTTCGTCGTTTTCAAATGACTTCAATTTCCGATACCAATATAACTAGAAATACCAAATATCAGCATGTAAAGCACGAAATGTTATTTCATCATAACGAATAATAACAACGTAAGTCACTTATGGAGCTGAAACATGGAGCCTAACCAAGAGACAAACCTGCAAACTGAGAAGTATGCAACCTGCACATGAGAGAATTATGCTCAACCTCACATGGAGTGATCACAAGACAGCACAGTATTTAAAGAAGAAAACGGGAGTCTGAGACATCATAGAATCCATTAGAAAACTCAAATGGCAACGGATTGGTCATGTTGCGAGAATCAAAGACAGCTGATGGACATCACAACTCACAACATGGATCCCCAGAGATCACATGCGAAACAGAGGTCAACAAAATATGAAATGGACAATTGAAGTAGACAAATTCAGAAAGTAAGAGAATTGTGGCGGATCCTGGTGAACGTGTATTTCCAACAACAGACGTTAAAATACTACTGATGATGATGATGATGACGAAATTTGCTTATGTGGTTGCACTTTTGCAGATTCAATGTAAACAGAGATTCAGAGCAAGTATGTCTCCCAAAGGCGTAAGGCTAATATTTAAGGTCGATTTCAAATTATGGTGCAGATAATATCAATAAAGTATTTTGAGTGAACACGACTGTAATTTGAACTGTTTAGCGTTGGTTCAATAGGTCTTAAAATATGAATAACAATATTTGACCTCAAGTGAGACCTAAACCCGTACTTAATGATGAAGAATTGTCGACAGATGGGCCAACGACCCCATAATATCAGTTCAAGCATATTCTTGGAGAATCCACAACATTAATCTGACATTACTCATAAGGATTATCTTATGTTTGATCTTTATGTTTATAACTTTGATAAAAGGTTCTATAATAGGGAAGCCATGATTTGAGTTTTTATTAAATACGTGATTACTAAATAATTTGATAGAGATTGGATATTACTATCAGATGGTTGTTGGTAAAAGATTATTGTTTAATACTTATAGTTTTCGATTATTTATATTATAGTGCCCACCTTTTTCAACACTGAACATTAGACATATTTTGAGTTAACTGCCCTTGGCTGGGATCTACCTGCGAAACTTAACATAAGGTGAAGAACCCTAAAGGAATGGTAAATTCTTTGTCACTTCCATCTTGACGTTACACAGAACTACTAATGAGATAACTGATTGTTATCTTTATGGTATTTAAGCTTTGTGGGTAAAACTTTCTGTCTCTGTCCTTACGGCCTCAAGGTAAGCTTGTATTTCTGCTCTCCCCTTAGGATAGTTTTTACACACATCTATTTTCTATGTATGCAGCTTTACACATACAGGGTAATCCATCCTTTTTTTCTCTAAAGAACTTTCCTCTTTTCATCTCAATTAATACATCCAAACAAAGCTACGCACTCGCTATGAAGACGGACTTCCATAGATAACGTTAAGGTAGCCGTAATTTAGATGATCAAAAACTGACAGACAATTTAAGACTCCATCTTGCTTTTTATTCATGACATCCCTTTAACTATATCTCCCCCTTCACCTCATCCCTACTGCAATCGATCTTCCCACCCCAAACAACCTTACGTCTGCAGAAAACTCCTGCCTTTCTTTTTTTTAAATCCCTATAAGAATTAAAACTTGTTATTATTCTTAACCTTTTCGTTTATCCTTTTTTTTCCACATTTATCAACAATCGAACTAGCTGTGTACTAACCTTTTTTGCCTTTAAACTGAGAACACTCTATTTTCTTGAATGTATCTTCTTAGATCTATTCTAGTAATTTATTTGGAGGCTAATATAATCAGCCACCCAATAATACCATCCTTCGTCTTACTTTTTAAAAATGAAATTTCATATGTAATAACCTAATACATACTAATATATAGTAATTGCTACCGGATCTTGAAATTCACTTTTAATCGTAGCTCTTGGCATACACGAATGTACAAATAAACTTTGATCGAAAATGGTAATCAGCTTGAAAAACCAATTAATACTTATACACCATAGCTTTGTGCAGAAATAAGCAAATTTGTAAACAGTCGAGACAAATAGCCTAACCACCTATGTATGGGTATCTAGGTACGTGAAACTCTTTACTCTCGCAAATAAGAGAGGTAGAAAAAAAATGGTTGGTTCATAGAGTTGACTTAAATGAATAGAAAAAGTCGCTCTGATAGAAAACAAAAAAAACTGAGACGCTATGAAGTGATCAAGATAAGAAGAGTCGGAAAACACGTCGAAAAAGAAGATAAAAGATCGATCGATTATCTTGGTAAAGAGAATTTGTTTGGGAATTCGACAAAATGAAGGAAAAATTGAACAGTCTGGAGAGATAAGGGGGAATAACTGATGTCGTGCAATGTTATCTTGATTTAGTCTTAATTTTCCTTTGCTAGTAACTCATTGCTATAGACTTACAGTCTGAGAAGTTGTGATGAATATTTACTGAAATTAAGACGAATTAATCAAAGATCAATGTTTGACAATACTTCATCAAATAGGAAAGGTTAAAAAAAATAGAAATAAATCAAGATAAAATCGCTGCTATCAATAATACGAGAGTATAAACAATAGCAAATACGGCGTCGAGAAATTTGAGGAAAATGTTAGACTTGAGGACTAATTTTGATCTTCTAATAACCATAGGGTTCTTGTAGCTTAATTGATAGCATCTGAAACGAATAACCAGGCTTCCCGAAGCAAAAGAGGTGTGAGTTCGAATCACACCGGGTGCTTGTTCTTCATTTTTGATCCATGCTGTTTACTCACTTGCAATTGAAAGCAACTAAAATTAAGAAAAAAGAAAATACTAGTGCGAGCTGTTTCCTCGTTGATGTTGATTTGAACTTGTGATAAAAGCGACTAGAAAAGTTGAAGTTCTGAAATCGATTGAAATGTGTAAGTATACCTCAACGAATTGTAAAAATATTGCTTGAATCATATCCATAGTACGACAACATAGACAAAAAACATGATACCTATATTCAGAGAAAAGTGTCACTTTAAGAAGTAATATTTGATTTATAGTGGTATCATAGTTTCTGGGCCTAAACCAGACTTCCCTATGGTGCAGAGGGACCTGAGTTCGAATCACATCAGAGGCTTACTTTCTATTACCGTTCCCTGTTGTCACCTCATGGCTTTAGAGTAACGGTCTGGTAAACTTGTGATAAAAACGACAAAAAATTAAGATGAAAATTTTAAAAATCAACATTGATTGAAGTATCTGTATTTAGCATACATTTATCACCGTAGCCCACTGATGCACCAAAACGATTATCAAATAGAATTAGCTGAAAAAAATTTTTCTCAAAACTTCTATCTAAATTTTTTTTTTTTTTTTAAAAAACATTTCTAAATTTTGGGCATTGTTGGTTGGTCCACAAAGGCGATTTCTTGAAAAAAATCTTTAAAAATATATTTTAGATTGTTACAAGTGATATACTCATATCAGTTTCTCAGAACTTAACCCCCAAAAAGAGACCTGGAACCCTCAGCCCCCCCCCACACACACACACACACGTACAGACGAGCAAAGAGAGAAGAATCTGTAGGCCACTTCTCTGGTTGATCGGTTGGGTCATTTCTGGGGTAGAGTGTTTCAATACTTATATGTTCGAGTCTCCCTTTATTTTGAAAGAAATAGATAAGGGCCAGCTTGAAATGTTTATTTCTATTATAAATATTATGCATAAATGCTAAGAATTACCAGTTCATATAAAATACGTCGGTAGGGATTAAAGAAATTAGAAAAATGTTCTTATTGTCTAGAGAGATATTTCTTTGTTAAAGTCTGTATATTCATGTGATCCAGTTTTGATGTAAGAATTTTCCTTACTTGTCATCTCTGCCGATGAAATTGGAAAGGTCTACGTATTTTGGTGCCATCACGTCTGTCAGTCTGTCTGTCTGTCAACAAGATATTCTCGAAAGTGCTCAATGAACTTCCATGAATCGGAGAGGGGGCGAATAGGTAACGGAAGAAGTGATTGAATTTGGGGGCAGATCCAGGGACAATTACACCCCTTATATCGAACTGCATTATTGTCAATAATATATCTCTAAATTTTTCCAACCAATTCCAATGACGTTTTGTCGAAAGGTGGGCAATAGTCTACAAAAGAGATGATTGAGTTTTGGGGCAGATCCATCGATTATGAACTGCATTGGTTCATGGCATTGCCTATTAAGAGAAAACTAGCACGGTTTTCAGATATTCATTTCGATCTGTCCATCCGTCGGTCAGTCGCCATATTGTTTCTCAACTGCTTCAAGTCGGATCTACTTGATAAAATGCTAGAAAAAAATCTTCCACAGGATCTGGCAATATTCGTGTTCAAACCTATTGTTATATAATCGATTAAAACCGATGAAAAATCTGATTTCTTTACGCTATATCTCATATTTACTTGTAATTTCTTGGAAAGGTGTATTGATAAGACGCTTCTTATCCATCCGGGTAATGTGATCTGACAGTAATGGCATTTCAAGTTTATATTTTGAAGTCGATTTTCCCAGCAGCTTTTAGCTAAAACTTGATCGGATTCTGCGTCTTGGTGAGATGCTTTTTACCTTAAAATTATCTATTACTCGGGGTCTCGTGATCCATCAATCATGGCGTTTAAACTTTACAGTGAATGCTTCATTGAACTTTTGGTTCTTGTTTAACTTTCAACCACTTTCGTGGCTTTTAAACAAAGTCAATAAAAAGTTCACATAAATATGTCCTTGGGAAATAACCACAATTTATGAAAATGTATTTTGCAATTTACTGGCGTCTATAAAACTTTTCCTGATTCTATATATTTTTGTCTCTTGAGATCGGTGTTTCCATTATGTTTTTTTTCTTTTTTTTTTCTTTTAGTTTTCTCAGTGAAAATAGAAATAAATCAATTATTTTACGCACTAAGAATAGCCGGCGGAAATGATGTTAATATTTCGTTAATCAAAGTGAAGGAGAGGGGGAGTACATAATAAGAAGTTTAAGAGCGGGAAAAAAAAATATTCTGTTAAAAGGGGAGATAATTCATGAGTTGACAAGTCGAAAAATTGGACTGTAGCCAACCAATTGATGTATGTTATAGACAAGTCCTGTAGTTCTTCCTTATTTCAACTGTCATCCCGGATTAATTCTTCCGGGAGAAAGAGCTCGTTGGATGGATTGGGATGAGAAGTAAGATTTAGAGACTGATACAGGATGTCACTTATAGAAGATTGATGGAATTTTGAATCTGAATATGAAATTGAATGTTCACGAGAGCTGACGAGAGATGATTTAAGAGTCTATCTATCACTATATCCCTCGCCCTTTTGAAAAAAACATTCGACGGCTATTTGAAAACCTAATCAAAATTTAAGATTTTGTTCTTAAATATTTCATTTCTTTTTGCTGGAAAGAAAGAAGTCGATTTTTTTTTGTCTCCAAAAAATAAAACGAAGCTTCATTAACTTGAAATCAGACGGCTTTCAATCTTCACTTTTGATCGGCCAAAATATCAATCATCAGATTTTGACTATATATATGTATATATATATGTGTGTGTGTGTGTGTGTGTGTGTGTAATGTGAACAAGAGGAAGTCAGATAGACTCAGGAGTAAAAGTGTATGGAAACTTAGTTCATAAATTATTTAATCCATAAATGTATTCATTGGTGAGAAAAACATGTTTCTGAAGGTGTTCTCATCTTCAGTAGCGTGTGATGTGTGAGTGTTTATACCATTCAGTGGTCAAAAATTTTCTATGGAAAATAAATCTACCATCGGATGCTTCGCTTTGGAAGCATATATATATATATATATATATATATATATATATATGTGTGTGTGTGTGTGTGTGTGTGTGTGTGCAGATGCTTGCACGTGGATCCGTGTTCGTATGTGTCTCTGTGTGTGTGTATATATGCATATTCGTATGCAAATGAATTCCCAAAATATGCGTACATATTTTAGGAATACTCTATCTATTTATCTCTGTCTGTTTATTTCCTGTCATTTAGATATATATTCTAGACATGTATATATCATCATCATCATCATCATCATCATCATCATCATCATCATCATCATCATCAGTCT
Source organism: Thysanoteuthis rhombus (assembly GCA_963457665.1). Lineage (NCBI taxonomy): Eukaryota > Metazoa > Mollusca > Cephalopoda > Oegopsida > Thysanoteuthidae > Thysanoteuthis > Thysanoteuthis major. The sequence goes on from OY735239.1 coordinate 36,773,498, forward strand.
CTTGATGTCCGTCGTTGGACATAGACCTACCCCAGGATTGGCCAAACTTCTCTATCATGGGCGTCGCAGGACCAGTACTCTCTGAGTTTGTCTTGCTCATCTCTCCATCTATTACTCTGCCAAACTCGGTTGGGCATGTGATATCTGGGGATCTATGCCGTGAGTCGCGATGTCTATCGGTTGTCTGCCGATCTTGCAACATGGCCAGCCCATTGCCATTTGAGTTTTTTAGTGGATTATGTGCGCCAAAATACATGTACGCACACATTTGCACGTATACATTTTTCAAAAGAGATATGTTTATATATACATGTGTGTAGTTGTTTATATTTCTATAAAATTTGCATATTTCTCACCCAATCAGTTGTTATGGTCTTATTTTCTATACAACACGGAACAATAGCATCAACCTTATCTCTTCCATCCTACTAAGTTGCTGTTGGCTTTACAAAAAAAAACAGCAACAAATTTGTGTTTTGTTTTGTTTTTTTCTCAAAGCCACATTAAACATTCTTACTTGGTATATTACGCCATCAGAATCACAGTTATGTTTTTTTCATCGAAGATACACACCTTGTCCTGCCCCCATCCTCTGAATTCCATGTAGGGTCCTGAGATTCCCTGGCAATGGGGAAAGATAGAGAATTTTCAAAAAGTTATATCCGTGCAGGGCCCAGATGATGGCGTTTGAAAAAGATAAAATAATCGTGGGAATCCGTGTTTACAGGCTAATGAATAATTCATTTGAATAAATACGAAACGGAAGGAGATTTTTGAGTAAAATAATGTTCCATTTCTTTTTTGGTGAATTACGGAAGTGGCATGCGATTTGGAAGCAAGGAATGATGAATGCATTCAAATGACATTGTAAAGGTTAACTTTTATATGGCTTGAAGTAAAACCTAAAATATTGTAATCTCTGGAAAGAGATGAATAATATAAATGATTTTTATATTTATTATTTCTCACTTATATATTTTCGAAAAGTGATATGCTTATTCATGCACGAGCTTAGAGCTGTATTTATATTTCCACAATATTTACATATATCTCACCCAATCAACAGTTGCAATCTCATTTTCTGGAAATGTCGATCAAAATATTCTATAGAGCTGAAAGACACTTGCAATCGAAAGAGAGACGGAACATGGAATGAGGGCTGGTTTTTACGCAGTCTCCAGGAGATAGCGCTGGGAAGAGGTGAAGAAATTGTGAGCGGCCATGTTTACAGACTTATGAATAAGGGATGTAAATGATTACGATACGAGAGAGGGGAAGTGATGTTCAGTTTTTTTTTGGGGGGGGGGTGAATTGCAGACGCTGTGGATACAGGAAATGACAAATGCGTTTGAAATAATATTACATTGGCGAATGTTTATGACTTGAAGCGAAACCAAAATAATCGTAACCTCTAGGAAAAGTTGAATAATATGAATAAATACATATCTTTTTCTTCTCTCATATATATATATATATATATATATATATATATATATATATATATATACACATATATATATATATATATATATATATATATATATATATATATATATATATATATATATATATATATATATATATATATATTCTAAAGAGGATTTGATTGAATATGCACATGCTGAGAGCAGCATTTATATTTATGTAAGATTTACACATTTCTCACCCAATCAACCGTTACAATCTTACACTCCCGGGATCTCAATCTATAGGCTCCATGGATTAATTCCCTCATCACCTCATCTTTTCCATCAAAGGAATTCTCTTCCTCATTATCATATACCTCAGCGACGAATTCGCCTCGTCTGATCCATTCAGAAACATGTTAAGCATTCATATTTTGTACATCACAACATTAGAATAACTGTTTGGATTTTTATTCAAAGATATCCTGGACAACCAGGCAAATCACTGAAGGGACATGTGCTGTAGAAACAGGGACTCATTAAGGCATTTCAAATAATATCGTAATTGGTGAATGGGGCTGAGCAAAATCGTATAATATAGATAACTCATTATCATCAGCCTTTTAGCGGCCGTCGTTGGATAGACCTTCCCCTATACCTCCACCATGGGCTTCGCAGATCTAATACTTTCCGAATTCGTCTATTTTGTCACACTTTTTTATATTTTGCCCGCCCCAGTCTCGCATGTCATCTGTAGGGATCAAAATTGTGAGTCATGATGTCTAGCAGTTGTCTGGCATTCTTTTAACATGACCAGCCCATTGCCATTTTGAGTTTTCTAATTCATTCCATAATATTCCTGAGTTTCTTCTCTAATATACTGTGCTGTTCTCTGATCCCTCTGTGTGACTTTGAACATGATTCTCTCATGTGCACGTCAATCTTTTGGTTAGGTTCCAGGTATCAGCATCATACTTTCATATATATATATATATATATATACACATATATATATGTGTGTGTGTGTGTGTGTATATATACATACATACATACATATATATATATATATATATATATATATATATATATATATATATATATATATATGCCACAAAAAAAGATGGTATGATAAAAAAAGAGACGTCTTTTCTATATTTCCTTGTTTGTTGTATTTCGTCCAATACAATCGTCGACACAAATACATGCAGTGTGGCACAAGGCTGCAAAAACAGATAATCTAACGAGATCGAACTTATTATAAGGATTCGAGCAACCCACTCGCCAATAGCTCAAGATATTTCCACCATTATGTTACTTATACACACCTGCATAAATACCACTTTTTGTTCGAATTCCATTATCTTTTTCTCGGGTCATGTGAGAAAGCTGGTCGTTGAAAATTCATTGTCACAAGAAGTGTTCATTTTGACGCCATCAGTGATCCTCCAGAAGCCCCTCTGAGCACCAATCTGAGCAAATGACCTTAGTGTAATGTATTCAATCCTCATCTCAACTTGTCCCTGTGCCAGACTGAGTTGAGCTTAGAAAATATCAAAAGTTCTTAGATACTAAAATACGAATGTGTTTACACACAAACTCATTTTGATTTGTAATATTTGATATCTATGTATCTATCTATATAACTCTGTGTGTGCTGTGTTTGTGTGTGTGTGTGCGTGTGAATCAGTGCATGATTGTTTCTTGGGACTGCGATATGGAGAGGATTGAAAGCTGGATTTAAAAGAAGCTACTCAACCATGGACCACTTGCATTCGATAAATCAACTGAAAGAAAAAGCAGCAGAATATAAACTATCACCCACCGTAGCATTTATCGACTTCAAAAAAGCGTTTGACTCAGCAAAAATCCCTAAGGTCATGGAGGCCATCACTCGACACGGTGTAGATCCAGTATATGCTGAAGTGCTGAAACATATATACAATCACAGCAGCTCCTTTATCGGACCCCTTTCAGCTCCAGAAAGGAGTAAGACAAGGTGATACCAGCTCACCTAAACTCTTCACAGCCTGCCTCGAGATGACCTTCAGAAGACTAGAATGGAAGAGTAAAGGAATTAGAATAGACAGCGAGTATCTGAGCAACCTCAGATTTGTAGATAACATCGCCCAATTCGCAGATAACCTACACGACCTCCAACTAATGATAGATGAACTAAATGAAGAGAGCAAGAAAGTCAGTCTACACGTGACCTTCAGCAAGACAAAGATCATGTGCAACAACCACATCGGGGATAAAAACACTAAGATCAAAATCGAGGACACAGAACTGGAGAAAGGAGATCACTACATCTACCTAGGACAACGAATCTCCATGAGACCCTCGAAAGAAGAAGAAATCATGCGAAGAATCACACTAGGATGGCCAGCCTTTGGCAGAGCAGGCTCAATCTTCAAAAATAAGAAGATCCCATCAATCCTAAAAAGAAGGATGCATAACCAATGCATCTTCCCAATAGTCACTTATGGAGCTGAAACATGGAACTGAACCAAGAGACAGATCTGCAAATTGAGAACCAGGCAACGTGCACATGAAAAAATTATGCTGGACCTCACATGGAGAGACCACAAGACAGCACTGTACATCCGGGAAAAGACAAGAGTCAGAGACATCATACAATCCATTAAAAATCTCAAACAGCAGTGGGCTGGCCATACTGCAAGAATGGCAGACAACTGATGGACATCACGACTCACGACATGGTTCCCCAAGATTACATGCGCAATTGAGGCCGGCAGAATATTAGATGGAGAGACGAGCTAGACAAATTCAGAAAGTACTGGCTCCGTGACGCCCATGATAGAAAGGTTTGGCGAATCCTGGGGAAGTCTATTTCAATGACAGACATCAAAACTGACAGACTGATGATGATAATGATGATGTGTATTTACACACACACACACACACATACATAAGTATGAGATTGCAAGCCTTTTGCAGAGCAAGCTCAACTTACAAAAACAACAAGATTCCATTAATCCTAAAAAGAGTGGTGTCTTAACTAGCTAGACAAATTCAGAAAGTACTGGCGCTGCGACGCCCTCGATAGAGAAGTGTGGCGAATCCTGAGGAAGGTCTATGTCCAACGACCGAAATTGAAAGACTAATGATGATGATGATAATAATAATCATATTGATATGTATGTGTGTGTGTTTGTGTGTGTGTATGTGTGTTTGTGTATGTATGTGTGTGTTTGTGTGTGTGTTTGTGTATGTATGTGTGTGTGTTTGTGTGTGTGTATGTGTGTTTGTGTGTGTGTATGTGTGTGTGTGTGTGTGTGTGTGTGTATACATGAAACTTAAATAATTCCTATCCGTTATTCTCTGAAAATTATCAACTCAGGACGAACTTTGATTGAGAGATGGATTCAATCAGATCTAAGTGTAAATTCATTATCTCGGAAAACATGGCGCCAAGAAATTAACAAAACCAACATTTCTGCATTAATCTAAATTTTTTTCAATACCAATTTATCTTCCTGAATAATGTAAATTTATATTTGGCCATTATTATTTTGATCTAGATCTGTTTGATTAAAACTGGAAAACGAAGAAAATTAATCTTATTGAATTTTCACGTCAGGTAATCTTGAATCTACAAAGACTATCCCTGTGTGTCTGTCTGTGTGTCCGTCTGTGTGCGAGTGTTTGTGTGCAAGTATATATATATATATATATATATATATATATATATATATATACAAGTATGCAAGTATATATATATATATATATATATATATATACTTGCACACAATATATATATATATATATACAAGTATGCAAGTATATATATATATATATATATATATATATATATATATATATATATGCTTGCACACAATAGATAGATATAGGTATCGTTTTTTAGTTTTTTTTTGCTTGTTTTTTTTTTTGTTTTTTTTTTTAAAGAACGCTTTACGACGTCTTTGCTTTTACGAGAGAGGGTAGAAAAGCAAAAAACAGCGTTCAGTGATTTCTTCGTATCAAACTGTTAAAGCGACAGTGCACACCCTTTCCTATATCTCCAAGAGGCCGGTTCTCTGAACCTTTCATGATATCAGCCTATGGAGACTCAACCTAACAAATCTCCATCGCCATTTTTGACGATAAGGAAGACCTGATTTTTTAATGTCACATTAACCATGTCTCATCTATCAATTTTTTTCTACGATACAACAATTTCCTCTGCCTTTTTGTCAAACTCCTACCATTGAGTTTTGACTTTATTCTGACGCCATGTACGAGTAATTAACAAATTCACTCCCACTTGAAAAGTCCAACTCAGGACGACTTATTTTGTAAATCCCACTTACCGAGACTTACAATAAAGGAGTTGAAATGAGACACGTAGTTTAAGAATAATATTGTACGAAGAAATGAATCCTGTTTTGTTTACCTTTTAGATCTTAGTGAAGCAAGAGAGTTTGGTCTTGTGCAGCTAAGCTTGTTTCTCGTTTTTCTTTCATTCTTTCTTTACTACGAATCTTTTTTAACCTTTATTTTATTCCCATTCCTCCATTTTTTTCTATTCTACTATTCTTTACTCACAGTTTGAATTGTTCTCTCAACTTCCCATTTGTTTCTCTGTCTCTAATCTGTTAGCTCCAATTTTCAAATAATGTTGAATTCAGCGTTTCACTTTCTAACAAAATTATCTCTTGTCTACCCCCCGATCACTTGTATTGTGTGTTTGGGTTGCTGTTCTGGGTGACAGTGACGGTGTTCATCAGTGATTGCTTTCGTGCCTCCATTTTACATTTCCTCCATTCTCTTCACAGCATGATCCTACAACGTGACATGGTAAAGATGTAAGCATTTATACGTGTTGGTAATATAGATGATGATGATTATTATTATTTTTATTATCATTATTATTATTACTTGGAATCTCACACCAGTTGCCTGGTGGTTACTGCTGGAGGTTGAGTGACAGCAAGTCTCCTCAAGTCTCCAGCCCTCCTCTCCTAGTACTCATAGGTCGCAGTAATTCTGCGATTTACAGTTTCACACCGGTTGCCCAGTGGTTATCGCTGAAGGCTGAGTGACAATAAGTCTCCTCAGGTCCGCAGCTAACGTCTCCTCTCTCTTTCGCATATCATGACAGAGCTACTATTCGTTGCAGTACTTATATCTCTAGCACCTTCCTCAGTATCCGTGCAGTTCCCAGTAGTGCTGTGGTCTGTACGGTCTCTATCCTCCCCCTAATCCCGATCTCCTCCAGTCTCTCCCTCAGCGTTTGGGGGACAGTCCCTAGTGCTCCCACTATGACCGGTACCACCCTGGCTTTCATGTTCCACATTTTCCTTAACTCCCTTGCTAGGTCCTGGTATTTTTCCCTTTTTTCACCCTCCTTCTTTTTTACTCTATGGTCTGCAGGCACAGCAACGTCTACTATTTGGCAGGCCTTCCTTTTTTTGTCTACTATTACTAAGTCCGGCCTTCTTGCCTGGATGAGGTGGTCAGTTTGGATGTCAAAGTCCCACAGTAGTTTGTGGTTGTCATTCTCCAAAACTGCCTCTGGCTTGTGCTGATACCACTTTTCCCCATGGTTGAATCCCATTTGTTTACTTAGTTCCCAGTGTATCATCGTTGCTACTCTATCGTGTCTATGCTTATACTCCTTCTGGGCGAGCTCACTACATTCACTAGTTATGTGGTTTACTGTCTCATCTCTTTCACTGCACATGCGGCATTTGCTGTTTGTCTGTGTTCTGTCGATTTTTGCTTTTATGTAGTTTGTCCTTATGCTTTTGTTTGGGGCTGCCATGATGAGCGATTCCGTTTCTCTCTTAAGGTTTCCCTTTCGTAACCACGTCCATGATTTCTCGTCTGCTATATCTTTTATCTGTCTTTTAAACTCGCCGTACAATTTTTTCCCTTCCCACTTTTCTTTTCTAGTTTGCTGTACTGTTCCATTGTTTTCTACTTTATTGTTTGTTGCACTATCCCTCGCGCTCTTTATGACTTCTTCACTATTTGTTTGCACATATCTATCTAGGACTACTTTAGCTCTCTGGACACAATCTTCTATGCTGATGAGCCCCCTACCACCTTCTTTTCTCTTAACGTATAGTCTATCTGTATCATCCCTAGGGTGTAATGCTTTATGCATCGTCATAAGTTTCCTTGTTCGCCTATCCATTGATTGGAGCTCTTCTTTTGTCCATCCTAGGAACGGTCCTGTATACCTAACTACTGACACAGCCCAGGTGTTCATTCCTTTTATTAGGTTTCTGCTATTTATTATTATTATTATTATTATTATTATTATTATTTGCAATCTCACACCAGTTGCCTGGTGGTAACTGCGGGAGTTTGAGTGACAGCAAGTCTCCTCGAGTCTCCAGCCCTTCTCTCTTAGTTCTCATAGGCCACAGTAATACTGCAGTTTACAGTTTCACACCGGTTGCCCAGTGGTCATTGCTGAAGGCTGAGTGACAATAAGTCTCCTCAGGTCTTCAGCCAACATCTCTTCTCTCCTTTGCCTATCATGCCAGTCTTGTGGTTCACATTCCCGCTTTCATTTCCCATCTTTTGTTAGGTCACTGTTAACAATTAGTGTTGCAGTCTTTATATTTCTGGCACTTTCCTCAGTATCCGCGCAATTCCTAGCAGTGCTGTGGTCTGTACAGTCTCAATCTTTCCCTCTATCCTGATCTCCAGTCTTGCCTTCAGTGTCTTTGGGACAGTTCCTAGTGCGCCCACTATGATTGGCACTACCCTGGCTTTGATGTTCCACATCTTTTTCAGTTCTCTCGCTAGATTTTGGTATTTTTCCAGTTTTTCATTCTCCTTCCTCTTTACTCTATGGTCTGCAGGTACAGCCACGTCTACAATTTGGCAGGTCTTTCTCTTTTTTTCTACGATAACCAAGTCCGGTCTTCTTGCCTGGATGAGGTGGTCGGTTTTGATGTCAAAGTCCCAGAGTAATTTGTGGTTGCCATTCTCCAGGGCTGCCTCCGGTTAGTGCTGGCAGCCCTGGAGAATGGTAATAGATTATTATTATTATCATTATTATCATTATTATTCATTTTCACGTCAGTTGCCTGGTGATCACTGCTGGAGACCGAGTGACAGCAAGTCTCCCCAGGTCTCAAGCCCTCCTGTCCACACTCTCACAGTCCACAGCAGTGCTGTGGTTAATAGTTCCACACCAGTTGCCCGGTGGTTATCGCCGAAGGTTGAGTGACAGTGAGTCTCCTCAGGTCTCCATCTCTCCTTGCATACTTTCCTTACCTATCACAGCAGTGCTGTGGTTTGCACTGCCCCCAGGATTTTTTGGTGTTTTATTTTTTTACTTTTTTTTTCTTTGGGGAAGAGGGTTGAAAGGATGGTAAAATATTCTAATCCGTACAGCGCATGAAAAACTGATGAATATTTCCAATATAATCAAGTTTTAAAAAATTGCTTAAATAATTGACGGTTCTCCGTAACTTAAAGGGTGTCCATAGATTACCCAAGTTATTGTCAAGTCAAATAATAATGGATGAAAAGACAGGGATAAATATTCATATCTACTCAATTTATACTTGTTTTGGAGGTTGATGCATGTAAGGATATTATTACGCATGCGCAGGGCGTAAACTATTGACAATGCGCTGTTCTGATGATGGACGCTTTTCCATTGTAAATGGATTCCATTTTGACGATATTTTATTTTGTCTCATTCGAACAATTTACGGCTTTATTTGTTTTTATCATTTTTACTTTTATTGCATTTTGTCCGAGCTTTTCCAAATACTGAAGATAACTCTATTTTCTCATCGATTTTTTTTTGTTGTTGTTTTTGTTTTTTGTTTTTTTATCCTATTTTGAAACCATTTGTAATACAGTCACTTACAATGGATTTTATTTTCTTGTTTTTATTTTCTAGTTTGATTCCCATTCGGGCGATTTTGAAAGACCATTTAACATTGATAATGGAAATTTATCGGGATTTTTTCATTCATTGGATTTTTGTTTTAAATCTTCTGACGGCACTTGTTATTGTATTCAGTACGTATTCTGAAACAAGAGTCCATTGCGTTTCATTTAAATGGATAATTTCTGATTTTTAATTTTTTTTTTTTGTCCTTTGAATTCAACATTCGCTATCATGAATGGTGGATTAGAAGTTAGTGAAGAACTGAGAGATAGAGATGGGAAATTCAAAAGAGAGCAGAAAGAAGAAGAAGAAGGAGAAGAAGAAGGAGAAGAAGAAGAAGAAGAAGAAGAAGATTGAAAAGTGGAGAAAGAAGCAATGAGAGTTTCTTCTGATAAAATTGTGCTAAAGAACATTGAAACCAGGATTATATATATATATATATATATATATATATATATATATGCGTGCATATATTTCAATTGGAAAGAGAGCCTGATTGAAGACGAATTCAAATAAAATACGCAAAATTCTGAAACAGAAACAAGAACATAAAAACAAGCAAATAATAAATGAAATAAATAT
>OY735239.1:36788367-36793367 GCA_963457665.1 Thysanoteuthis rhombus
AAACCATATTTTAGCGTTGAATCGTGTATGAGATTGTGACAGGAACCCAAGTAATATTTGCCGAATTATATCCAATGAAATCATCCACAAATCTACTAAAAATCATAAAAACGTCACATAAAAAAATATTTATTGCCAATGACTGTCTCAAGTTTCCGTTCTTGGAGTTGAGGCCATATAAAATGGGTATCAGATCATATCCTGAGGTCAATATTAAGTACTTCAGTCCACTAAATTATGATTCAATCGCTAGAATAGCCTACGTTTATTAACTGACACTTGAAAAGGAAGGAAAAGCTAGACGCATCCGACATTTTATTTTAGAATAACTCGGAGTGAGAAATAGACGAAACTGATTAATAATCTCCTAATAGCAAGCTGGAAATAAAAGTTGATTTTTCTTGCTTCTAAACAAAACTAAGTAATCTGAGCGTATTGACTTTATTCAAGAATTCATAGGGTTTTAAAGCTGTTTTTACTTTATCCAAATTTTAAAAAATAAATGAAATCGTTGTCTTGATTTAGTGTGAAATTATTTAAAGAATCACAACTATGTCTTAATATTTTATCTGCTTAGAATTGCACTTTTCATGTCAGAACTGCACATTAAAAATAAAGTCATTATATATAAATATATAATTATACTGAGGAAAATGACTATTGGAAAGTGAAGGGAAAAACTAAAGAGAGAGCAGGTTTTACTACTTCATTTTTCATTATTCTGTGGGCATGTTTCGATGCATTTCGACGGGGGCCTACCATCTTTAACAGGAAAATAATTTCAACAGTTCATAGGAGATTTTTTGCTGTTTACATATTTGAGGCTGAGGAAAGAAATGGGGATGTTTGACTATATAGGAGGAGCGGAAGGGAAGGTGTTTGTATCTGAGAGTGAAAATTGGCTTGAAATGAGAAGGTTCTGTGAGAGGTAGGGTCAGAAGGTTTTTGTTCCTGTATCTGTGGGTGTTTGGCTTGTCCCAAATAAGAAGGGCACTGAGAGGGGAGGTACTAAAATGATCAATTCTCGGGTAAGCATTTTTTTTATTATAGAATTGAGAGGTGGGATCTAGCATTCAATGGATAGGTGTTCGTATATGTGAGGCAGAATAGAAGTAGGGTGTTGTTTTTCATTTAATTTTTTTGGTTGATAGTGGATGAGACTTCTTTTCTTAAAAGGGTGGTATATGTGTGCTTGTACCATTTCTTAAATGGAATGTTGGCTGTTAACCGATTTCCCATATGTTAGTGTTGTAATATATTGTTTGTATGTGATTTCATTTTAAAATTAGAGGGGTTACAATCTGAGATTGATAATCATCATCATCGGTTTTTTAACGTCCATCATTGGACACAGACCTTCCCTAGGATCCACAACATTTCTCTACAATGGGTGTCGCAGAATTTGTGAATGTGACGAGTTCATCACTCCATCTTGTATTTTGTCGGCCTTGGTTGCGCTTGTGATCTCTGGGGATCCATGTTGTGAGTCGTGATATCCATCGTTGGTCTGTCATTCTCACAACATAACGAGCCCATTGCCATTTGAGTTTTCTAATAAATTCTATGATGTCTCGGACCCCCGTTTTCTTTCTGATATACAGTGCTGTCTTGTGATCTCTCCATGCGAGGTTGAGTATGATACTCTCATGTGCACGCTCCATGCTTCTCAGTTTGTGGATCTATCTCTTTGTTGGGTTCCATCATTTCTTAAATGGAATGTTGGCTCTTAACCTATTCTGTGTATATTAGAGTCATAATGCATTAATCCTACACAATTCTATTTTAAAATCAGTGCTTTTAGAGGGTTTGCAATCAGAGATTGACAATGCGTTTGTATTATTGCATTGTATTGGGATATATTTATACATAGAGAGACGGATAGACATTTAATGATTATGAATATAGAGATTAATGTTGAAATCTTATTATTGCGATTTCATTAAATTTACTTGTACACATGTAAAAATGAAATTATTACCTGATGTTCACACCGAAAACCGTCTTAGAAGATATTTATGCTTATCAATGTTACTTTCAATGCTTCGGACAACCGTAAAAACGAGGCAATTAATCTGTTCGTTAATGGATTCCCGTATGAATATGAGGAATCATGGATAGAGAGTGGGGATCTATTTTGGTTGGATGAGAATAACCTGGAAATAGCGAAAGAATCAAAAGCTGTTAAATATCTTATTGTTATCGTTGAGTTTTCACGTCAGTATTATCTGGTGGTAACGGTCTATGAGTATCAAGTAACTGGACGTATCTCCAATAGTATCTCCTCAGTATTTAATTATTTCTTTATCATCTATACCAGCTGAGTTTTCATACTTGAGGTGACTGGTGGTTTTCATGCAACTCCAAATGACGTTCGTAAATAGGGATCTAAAAGATCGAACAATTCGCCTGAACAAACCCAAAAGGCAGAAACTCAAGCGTGCCTGTATAGCTAAACGCTTCCTTATTCAGGGTTGAGCACTCTTTAAGTGGGGTAGCTCGTTCATTATAAGCTAATGCAATGCTTTTCCAATTTAGGAATAGAGCAGTCAGGAAGGGGGATTATGTGTGAGTGAAATATATCGCTTAAATTCCACATTACTGACCGTCCATAAGATGCCAACCTCTTGGTCTGAAGCGAAGGTTTCGATCCTACCTCGTGGTACTGGATGGTATAATGGATAGTCTATAGCCACATTGAAGAGTTGTAATACAACGAAACAGCTGTCTGTGAGATGACACAATCATATATATATATATATATATATATATAATATATATATATATATATATATATATATATATATATATATATATATAGCTTCGGTTGAAGACTGAACTTAGTTATAACTCCACTTAGCACATTCATCCATAGATATTTCTTGTTTGTTGCTTGTCTGTTTCTCTCTGTCCTCCTCCCTCTCTCCCCCAGACATTCCACTCATATCCATATATTTACATATTGTTTTAACCACCAGCCACGCAAATACATACACACACATATACGCTAACATACAAACACAAATATACATAAAAGTGTGTATGCACAGTATGTGGATAAATATCCGACAATATCATTAGGTTGACAGTAAGGAAAGCAGTCATTAAATTTCATTTTTCATACTGACGTGTTTTGCCTTTCGTTTACGTCAAAGAAGAATTGAGGACTAACCCTGAAAATTACGTACTCATTTCTTTCGTTATATTGATTTCCAGGGTCTCAATATAATATTTCCTTTCGCAACGGAGCATGTCACACAAAGACTACAATTCAATTTATCATTCACTGCTACTCAGCTAACTTTGTGTTATTCATCTTTTTAAACATATATCTATCTATGTATCTATCAAGACATCACTAAGCCCTAACATATTATAGTACAAACTTGATATTTTGCACACACACTTCCCTCAAAGAGTAAGGAAAATATTTCCTGGGCTTTTTCAAAAGTTCCTCTTTTAAATAGGTTTTATTGGGGGGTTCAATTTGCAATTAAATTTTGATCCAAATTGGTCCCTTAGTTTGTGCCCAGCAGCATTCACACTTGTTGTTTGATATTTTGTACTTTTAGTGATCGCAGCCCAAAAAAGTAAGCAGAGTAACTCATTTCCAAATTTTAATTGATCACCTTGTTGAGTGACTAACAAGACCTAGTTGATGGGGGTTTTTAATCATTAATTTATGTTCCAAACCATGCTGGTAATAATCTCTTTAAGGTACACCAAGGACATCATAAAATCCATTTAAAAAAACTCAAATGGCAATTGGCTGGCCATGTCGCAAGAATGTCAGACAACCGACGACCATCACGACTTACGACATGGATCTCCAGAGATTATATGCACAAGGCTGGCAGACTACAAGATGAAGAGATGGACTAGACAAATCAAGAAGGTACTGGCTCCGCGACACCCATGATAGAGAAGTGTGGCGAATCCTGGGGAAGGTGTATGTCCAACGACGGTCGTTAAAAAGACTGATGATGATGACTCCAGGTTTCATATTCACTATAGTTATAGCATCTGAGATTTCAATCAGTGGACAAATTATAAGATTGTGACTAGATAGCTGATGGTGACCCCGACACAGGACTTCGCAGACTATTTGGGAAAGTGAAGAGAATTTGGGGATGTACCGTGCCGTTGCTCTTGGTAGACCCTTTTTGCTAATACTAATCCACTGGATTCATTCCAAACCGATGTTGTACTTCTTCCCCAGACACTGAAAAGTAAGTGGGTAAGGTAATGTATTTGCGGTACCTGTTTCCTTGATTTGAATTGGTCAAAAAAATATTTTATTTCTATGAATTCATAGTTCCATTGTTCTTTACCAAAGTATTTTCCATTAAAATTTTCCATGAATTTATACCATATTTTAATATAAATGCGTATTTTATCATATGAGATTGGGTCAAAGAGATTTTTTTTTTTCATTGGTTCAGATAATGATTTTATTTTGTGACAAGAACTTTATATTGTTTGGAGCCAATCTAAATATACAGGGTGATTTTATCAATACGTGGTCTAGTAGAGGTGTTATTAAATTCGGATTCTGTACTCTTTCCTCATTTTCTTCGAGTATTTTTTTCTGACCATTCGTTTGTATTGATTGTTCTCGTCCCCACTTCATGACACCAGAAGGCGTGAAGACGTCTGGCCTAATTTGCTTGATTTCCTTGAATGTTCTCATTCACTGTCTATAAGTGGCTTCTTCGTTACGGATTGATTGGTGGTGTCGTCTCAATATAATTGGCTCCACCAAGAAAGTGTTATTTGTCTTTATCATCACGTTACGCTCACGGCAAATAGATATTAGTAAAAATGAAATAAGTGTGGAAAAAGATCTTGACAAACGACGTCAACAAAGACATTGATTGTGGAGAAGTCGACCTCGTTTTGGAAAGTTGTTTTGTCTGCAGAGGACACGGGGGAGGCGAATGGTTAAACTCATTGTTGTCTGAATTCTTTGCATCTAAGAATTGTTGATGCATATGTTGATGAAT
>OY735239.1:36800867-36828367 GCA_963457665.1 Thysanoteuthis rhombus
TTAAAAAAAAGTAGGTGTACAACCAATGCATCCACCCGATAGTCACCTATGTAGCTGGAACTTGGAACCTAATCAAGAGACAGACCCTCAAACGCAGAAGCATGCAACGCGCACATGAGAAAATCGTGCTCAACCTCACATGGAGTGGTCACTGAACAGCGCAGGGGAACATTAGGGAAAAAATGGGGGTCCAAGGCACCATAGAATCCATTAGAAAACTCAAATGGCAATGGGCTGGTCATGTTGCAAGGATGGCAGACAATTCCTGGACATCCTGATTCATAACGAGGATCCCAGAGATCACATGCGAAACCGTGACTGGCAGAATATAAGATGGCAAGACGAACTAGATAGTTCAGAAAGTATTGACTCCGTGACACCCACAATAGAGTAGTCTGTCGAATCGGACGACAGACGATAAAATACTGATAATGATGATTCTTTTCCATAATTGTTTTCATGTGTGAGTAATCCTGTCATTTTTTACGGGTACTATGCTAGTAATTATTATTATTATCATCATATTACAATTCTACATAAGTGTCTTCTTATCAATTATGAGAAGATAAACTTCTACGTCTGGATTACTTCCAAGTTGTGTCGACTGTCGAAGGGACTTTTGTACCTTGGAAAGCTCAACGACGAACATAGAGTATGCCTTGAAGAAAATGCCATGGCATTCAATAATCTTCGAACTGTCGTTCAAAAGGCGAAGCTTTGACACACGATAATTTCGGAAAGACTGCTAAAAGGGACAAGTATGGAGTCGCTTCTTGGACACTATCTGGCAATCGGCATTACGTTGACTGTTGCTACACCGGATATCACTCGAACTGGATTGGCTTCAAAAGTGTTGGATTTATTGAGAATCGAAAGAATTATTTATTGTCCATGCCTTCGGGGAACCAAGAGATTAGATAATGAATGGATGGATGGACCCTTTTTGCTCATTAACCTTTTATCTAACTACTTCGAAAATGCATCGTGAAAGTTCTGCAGGGAAAGATAACAGTGAGACATTAATAACTCAGTTATCTTTCTTCCTAATTCTGTCGGTGATATTTTCCCCCAGTCCAAATAACTTTTCCTGATACCTAAACTTCTAGGATGTTGGTTTAGTCAATCGCTATTTCTAAAAGAACATTCTACCGAATTGGACGTATCAAACCAATGTCAGAAACATGTGATAGGTTAACGCACGTAAAATGTCCTTTTTTATTAAATATAGAATGTTGATAAAATGGACAAATTTACTTGGGAAATTGAACCCTAAATAGAGATATATTTCGTTAACATTGGGATTTTTTTAGTCCTTCCCAGCAATGGTAGCTATTCAAAAATATACATTTATTTTCAAATAGGATTTCGTTTTTGGGACATACTACTGCTGAAGTTGCGGATAGCGTCAAAAGGCACCTTGAATTATATTCCTATTTATTTCAATTGGTTTAAATCTGGAAACACAGATGCCAATATTGAACCCCTGGATGGCCTAAACCTCCTTAATGATGCAGAATTATCAACAGCAACAACCAAAAAGCTATGAACAATGTTTTGGGCACATTTTGAAGACTTCAAGGTTCCAATTGCGACCATATTAAAGATAAAAAAAAGTTTTCAAATGGATCGCATTTGAGCTATATGGAATGCTCTATGATATTTCCCGACATCACACTCTCAATTGTCTGTACCTAAGCTTAGAGAATTAAGATATAGTGTCTTGCAGCATCTTTCATATTCACTTGACATTTCTTCCACGGATCACCTCTTCGAGTATTTTCAACTTTCGCTAATAGAAGCTTCATTATTAGGGAAGACATAATTTATGCTTTCACTGATATTATGACCACTAAACCAAAATGATTTAATAGAGATGGCATAGTATCAGAAGATCTTTGAAAAGAGTTATTCTTTAAAAATGGTCGTATTCTGGCATAGTAATAACTGTTTTTTGTTGGTGTTACCGTTTCTATTATATTTCCCTTTACTTTTCGAAAAAAGATTATTAGTATATAACAACCTAATAGATTCTACTACTCATTTCTCGTCAAGTATTAAAACCAGAAGATGTAAAGGACTTCGCAGCTCGATCATTATTTTTTCACTTTTGTTGCACCATACTATCATAAAATCCATAAAAAATCTCAAATGGCGGTGGGCTGGCCATGTTGCAAGAATGGCAGACAATCGATGGACATCACGACTCACAACATGGATTCCCCGAGACCACATGCGCAACCGAAGCCGGCAAAATGTTAGATGGAGAGAGGAGCTTGACAAGTTCAGGAAGTACTGGCTCCGTGACGCCCATGATAGAGAAGTGTGGCAAATCCTTGGGAAGGTCTATGTCCAACGATGGACGCTAAAAGACTGATGATGATGATGATGATGATGATGATGATGATGATGATGATGACTATCTGTAAATCCTATTTTTATTTTGAATCCTGTCAGCAATTAATCTCTTTACTCATCGATTGCGTATGCCTCGAATTTCAGTCATTGCACTTCTATGGTCAACCTAATAAAGCGTAAATTCTATTTCATTTGAGAGCAAAAAGGATCTATATGTGAAATAGAGCCATTACCTTACAGCGGATTACTTTCAATGGATTATCTTATATATATATATATATATATATATATATATATATATATATATATATATATATATCAATGGATCGATAATAGCTTTAATCTTTTAATAAATAACCTCACTGTCTTCCACAGTTCAATGGGTTAATTTTCATTCCATCATTTCCATAAAAAAAAAGTATACGAGCTTTAACATAGAAATAGAATAATGATGAATTTTTATGTCGATATGCAATGGGAAACATTTTGGGAAAATTAATTTTTTAAAAAACGAATCATGGAATACGTGAGGAAACACAACATTATTTCAGATACACGATTTTATGTCTGGTAAATTATGGTTAACAATTGATAACCCTGGAAGAATGGACAAAGCAAGATGACAAAGGAAACCAAATCGTTACAGTATATCTTGATTTCAGTAAAACTTTTGACCCAGTACCTCATACAATACTATTATACAAACTAAAATCTCACTACATCAAAGGAAATATCCAAACATGGCGAGAAAGATTCTTAACATGGAGGAAACAATGTGTAACAATAAATTGTATGAAGTCAGAAGAGAAAGAAATAAACAGAGGTGTTCCGCAAGTTCTATATCAAGCCCAATACTTTTTGCACAATACAATAATGATTTAACAAAAACCTTACAATACAAATGAAGAACATTTGCAGATGACACAAAAATCTATTAAACACTAAAAGATGAGAAAAAAAACAGAAAAATTAGATAAAGATATGAAAGAATTAGAAAATTGGTTGAAACAGGGTAACTACACTTCAATATAGACAAATGCAAAGTAATACATATCAGGAAGAGAAAACAAAAAACTATTACATGAAATTTTTTTTTAAGCTAGAAAATACAGAACAAGAAAAAGATATCGGCATAATTATAGCATCAAAACTACAAGTCTATGACCATATATCAAAGATTACTGCAAAAAGAACTGAAATGATAACAAAGCAAATTCGAATTCTTTGATAAAAAAAATATTTGAAATGTTATACGCAACATACATAAGACTCCAATTAAAGAGAGAGTGAGTTAGTGAGTGAGTTTTTGCTTCCTCCTCTTCCTTGCAGACATTCAATCCAAACTAAAAAAAAAACAGAAAAACGGTGTTGATTTAACTTTTATTCATAAAGATAAAACACTTGCAAATAATTCTGTTCTTTGAGCTTCGAACAAATTCAATGAACGTTTTCGATTATATTTGATGTTTGCCGCTCGTTGTCAAAATTGAATTCTGGAAGTTTCTAAACGTTTGGAAAATCCGTTCTGTATGATCAAAAGTAATATAGAATGTCTCATGAATATTTATTTAGATACATTTGCAAACAAATAACAATATAATATTTTATTGGGTATGCAGATGTACCAATGCTTCGTTTATATACTTACATGCATAAACACTTACATGCCGATAAATAGATAGATAGATAGATAGATAGATATGAACAGACTCAGATATATAGATGGATAGATATGAACAGACGATAGATAGATAGATAGATAGATAGATAGATAGATACATACATACATAGATAGATACATAGATAGATAGATAGATAGATACATAGATATGAACAGACTCAGATATATAGATAGATAGATAGATAGATAGATAGATAGATATGAACAGACTCAGATAGATAGATATGAACAGACAATAGGTAGATAGAGTATCATCATCATAATCATCATCAGTCGTTTAACGTATAGATAGATAGATAGATAGATAGATAGATAGATAGATAGATCGATAGATATGAACAGACTCAGATATGTAGATGGATAGACATAAATAGACACTAGATAGATAAATGTGAGTGGACGGAAATTTATAATTAGATGGATATGAACAGACAATACGTGGATAGAACATTATCATCTAATCTTCATCAGTCGTTTAACGTCCGTAGTTGGACATAGACTTTCACCGGGATTTGATTGATAGATAGATAGATGGATAGATAGATAGATGACAGGGGTAGAAGATGATTTCATGCCTTTCCCAAGTGCAAACTGAATGCAAACTGACCCAGTTGAAGTTTGAACTTGGTTTTCCTTCTCCATCTTCAATACCGTTAACCATTATGCCACCTGCATTTCATGTCACAAATGTTAAATCCATTTGGATTCAATTACTTTTTTCGTTGTCTGTGATCTGAAGATTAAACTAATGATCGATTGTAATAAATTGTAATAATCACAGCTCTCAATCAAATCACATGATTTAAAATTCTCATCGATAATTTTCTCTGGCTCCTCCTTACGCTTGTATTTGTCTGTTTATTTCTTTAATGCAATTTGATTCGAACGCTTTTTTGATTTTTCAAAGAATAAACTGTGCGGGTCTTTTTTTTAACTTGAAAATCGATTATCATATCTCGGGTATCATTTCTTTTTTTAAATTGGAAATTTTCATCCTTTTATGAATTATGAGTTTTTTGTTTGTTTTTGTTTTGCTTTGTTTTTTTTTTCTTTCTGCCCCGAGGCTCCGATAATTTGCTTTAGTTGGATAAAAAAAATCCAGTTTTAACATTCTGAATTTAATGGATGGTTTGAAAATCGTTCAATCAAATGGTTCCAACTGCAGACTCAAGTTATGAATTCCCGGGCATAATTACAACACGAACGTGATTTAAACCATTTTCAAACAGAATAATGAATTAAGTATTTTCATTCAACGATTGAATCTCAATCTAAATCTAAATTTATTGATTGAATAAAACTAATAGCGTAGTATCCGTAAAAAATGAAGGGATTTTCATGTTTGGTCGGCACTTCCTTGGATCGAAATGTCCCTGACACTTCGATATTTATGAACAGGGAATATATTACTGTATTTCAAGCATCAATTTAGAAACAGGAGACTTTCATCCAAGCATCAATTATCAGATTTTCTTTTCCTGGCCTGAGTGTTCATTAATTCGTTTGAGTGGAAAAAGAATTCAGTTTTATTATTCTGTTGGTAATGGATTGTTTAAGGCCGGTTCGATCAGATGATTCCTATGGCAGATATGAGTCATTATTCAACGGGCATAATTCAAACAATTTTGAAACAGAATAATAATTGAAGTGATTACATTTCGTGATTGAATCAGACTGAATATATTGGTTATATAAAATTATACTCACCTGCCGCGACCCATAGAACGACTTTATAAAACATCCGTCTTCTTGTAAGTACGTACTCTCTTTGTAAATTTCCACGTAAAGTCTTGACCTTGTGTCACATTTTGCTCTGGTGGGAGAGTGAATGAATATTCTCTTCATAAAGTTTGGTATGTGCAAAACGTTGAAATGAAGAAATATTTTCCTTGAAAAGCTTTTCAATATTATCATTTCACTCCAATAGTGCCGGATAAACCACAATCCATATCAATACACAAATCATTTCATTCATATATATATATATATATATATATATATATATATATATATATATATATATATATATATGAATATATTTATACATATATATTTATACATATATATTTATACATATATATATATATATTTATACATACATACATACATACATATATATATATATATATATATATATATATATATATATATATATATATATATATATATATATATAATTTCGTTGTTCTAAATCATATAAGTAGACAGCTCGATATCTTCATTGACAGGTGTTTTATAATGGTAGTAATAAGATTATAAGTTACATTAATTTATTTCAAGACTTCAAGTTTCATGCATAAGGATAAGAATATTGGTCCCATACATTCATCAGGCGATATTTTCAGATTGCCTAAACTGGATAAATATATATATATATATATATATATATATATATATATATGTGTGTGTGTGTGTGTGTGTGTGTGTGTGTGTGTGTGTGTGTGTGTGTGTGTGTGTGTTTGTGTGTGTGTGTTTGTGCGTGTGTGTGTGTGCACCTATCTCTTTCTCTCCCAATATATATATATATATATATATATATATATATATATGTTTCAGTTCTCCCGAAGTTGTGTAAAGCAAGGAATGAATTACAATGAACTTAAATGAGAGAAAGATTACAGCGTCATCACATCTTAGAAATAACCTTGAATGAGATTCGTTTCCACAATTGATAGTGCTGCAATGAATTCAGAAAAATATGACTCGAATTCTGAAACGGCACGTGAGTTTAGAGAGAGATTTCAAGATGTTTTTGTGAGCCTAAAAAGAAATATGCGAGGCGTTATAGTAAAACATATTCCAAGCCTTCAACATTGGTCACTACGGACAACGAACATTGGCAATGGGTCGGGCAGACGTATTGGACTGGCGAAGTAAGTTTACTGAAAAAAATGGACTTGCACATTGAACTTGTGAATGCAAATCGACTATTCAATTCAATGCAAATCAAGTAGATTCAGTTCAGAAAGTGTTAATAATCTTGTTGAACAAACATATCTGTCTAAAATGTATCGATCTCGAATACTAGAATCTTTGACTCTTTCAGTTTTTAGGATATTAGAGTCTCAGAAATACTTGGGTTGATTTTAAGGTATAAAAGACTTCAATCAGCCGATTTCCAATGAAAATATCTCATGCCAGGTTCTGTTGTATCGATGTTAGAAGAGTGACCAAGAAGAGGAAGAATGCTGAAATATGGAGTAATGCAGTTATAGTAAAAAGGGAAAATGAAATACAACTGGTTGTAATATAAGAAGTAGAAAGAGAAGAAAAGCTGAGGAGATGAATGTTCAAAAGGGGGAAACAATAATGACAACCGCAAAAAATGACAACAAAAAAAGAATCGCGTTAAGCGGATTAACTTCCTGCTTTGTCATCAAACGAATGGGCGTAAACCGAAAGCTGCTTTCCTTCTAGATTTGAAACGGTGACTTCGTTAAGCCGTACAGTCAACTCAAAATGTACCGCGTCATCTTTATTGTGGATAAGCGATGCAGACGATAATGTCAAAACTTTTATCTAAGGTAAGTTTAGCTTACAGATATACCAGAAAACATTAACGTCAATGTCGCTGGTTAGATTACGAGATAGAAAGGCAAAACAAAGGTTGATAAGTATCGGTGATATCTGGAGGGGTTGTGTCTAGACGTTATCGCTAGACGTGTTAGACAGTTTGGTTTAGTGCTACTGTCATGATTTTTTGGCTGAGGCTATGTTGCAGAATGATCATCACTCCAGGGAAGATCATGTGCCTGGTCGAATGGGTGATGGTCATTATAAGAGACATCGGACAGCTTCCTTGATTAACAGAAACAACAGGTATTTGATAGTTCTCTAGAATTCGAGAAGTTTATTCGAACCAAGATTCTCGTCTTTAACTTTTCTGAATGTTCCATTCTATCGATTTTCTTTCTTTCAATGTTTCTTGGCAGAGTTCTTCTGTATTTTTTTCTTTTTTCTCCCTTCGTTCCCCCTCCCTCCCTCTCTCTCTCTCTCTCTCTCTCTCTCTCTCTCTCTCTCTCTCTCTCTCTCTCTCTCTCTCTCTCTCTCTCTCTCTTCGTTCCGTCTTCCTCTTTTCTGTCTTTCTTTCTTTATTTAATTCTACTCTCCTTCCTCCTCCTCTTTGCATATCTTTCTCTTTTTCATTAACTTTCTGCCATTCTTCATCTTTTTTCTTCTTTTTCTTAATCTGCTTCCTCTTCAACTTCTTCTTCTTCAACCTTTATCCTCTTCTTTCTCCCTCTTCTCTTGTCCCTTTCTTTCTCCTTCGTCACACTCTTCTTCTTATCCCCTTTACTCTTCCTGTTCCTTCGTCCTTCCTTTTCTTCCCCACCCCCTTTTTCTCCTTCTCTTCCTTCCTCTCATTCCTTTTTCTTCTTCTCCCCCTTCATTTTATGTCTTTTTCAAACTAGTAGCAGCATTTGTGCACATTATTCGGTCGAGCACATTTTTCAACTTCAGAAACTAATCCTTCAAAAATAAGTCCAAAAAGTGTTTCCTCTTCCTCGGACACCATTTTCCCTCAGATTGAAAGATTCAATTGTAGATAAAAAAAATTCTTGCCCTCTTTTCAAGAATGAACCGAAAATACTTTGACAAAAACTCATTTCATTCTTCTTTTTTTTTTAAATTCTCGTAGTTATTTTATTAATTTTAATCTTTGATCCAAGTTCTATAAACTTTGAAATTGTATTGATCGTCTTGCGAAAGTTTGGGCCCCCAACCCACCAGCTGCAAAAAAATGGGATAAAATCATGAAAATAAGGTTCAACAGATTATTCCCATTTGGATTGAGGTTCTGAGAGTTTACAGTCATTCCAACAGCTTGATTTCATTATTCTGAATCCATTTTTAATGATATGGCACGAAACATCATCCTGCATTCAAAAGGTTTATTGTTTCTTATCGGCATGAATGATAGTAGATGTGACTCAAAGACAGCCAAGTACCTCTCTGAATTAATAGTCACTTCTGGTGGCAGAAAGTACTTCGTCTGTGCCAAACCGGTGAACGTGTAAAAGAATGGATTTAGGTTCATGATAACGGAATTTTGGAATTGTCGTGAGTCTCTGGGATATTATAGAAAGGAAGATTACATCAATGAAAATCACCACCAAATAAAAGCAGTGATCAAAAACAAATATTTTATTTATAAATACTAACATTTCAACTTGCACGTTTTCACACACAAAAAAAGGCAATATCTATGAATTGGAAAAATCATACTTTCATAATTTCGGGTTGTGGTTTTCCAAACTTTTGCAAGTATTTTGTAAAATAAACTTGTCTTGCTGTATGGGATACCTTTCGAAACTTATATATATATATATATATATATATATATATATATATATATATATATATATATATATATATATATATATATATATATATATATATATATATATATATATATATATATATATATATATATATATATATATATATATATATATATATAAAAATATAAATATAAAATAAAAATAATAGTATTAGAGTAATCCACAGACAGCAGTTTCGTTGTATTACAACTCTTCAGTGCAGTTATAGACTATCCAGTACCACGGGGTAGGATCGAAACCTTCGCTTCAGACACTGGCATTTTACTTTGCCCTAGTCAGAACTGAACGGTCATTAAGATTTATTCATATATATATTCATATATATATATATACATATATATATATATATATATATATATATATATATATATATATATATATATATATATGCGTGTCTTCCCCTTTCTTCATTTATGTAATTTCTTGTGTTTTTATGCATATATACTTACACATACTTCGATATTATGGCACTGTGCATTTTCTCTAGTTGGAAACATCATCTGTTCATCATGTAACCGTTTCGGAGATTTTAAAACAAAACAGATATATTAACATGGCACACCAGCAGTGTTGATCAAAGACCACCTCCCTTTTAGCAATATTTTATACAGCTCATGCCATTCTACATGTACTTTGATATTCCACGTTGAATATTATCATAATATTTTGTGTGTGGATGTTATTTTATACTACAAATCATTTAATTCCTCTAAAATCTTTTTGGAAGACATGGCTCACTCACGTAGGTTACCCAAAAAACGTATTTATCGAGGAGGGATCAGTTCGTATAACAACAGATGTGACTAGTTGTTGGTGTCTCTTCTATTGAGTGTTCACTCATATGAATGATAAACCCGTATTGTCGGTTTTAATCTCAGACGGAATGCAAACCAACTCATGATATTATCTTCAAGAATATTAATTATTCAGAAAAACTTCTTTGATTCGATTTCCTACCAACATGTTCAACTAAATACTTTCTACTAACCTTAAAGTTTTCTCTCTCTCTATATATATATATATGTATGTATATATATATATATATATGTGTGTGTGTGTGTATATATATATATATATGTGTGTGTGTGTGTATATATATGTGTGTGTGTGTATGTGTGTATGTATATATATATATATATAGAGAGAGAGAGAGAGAGAGAGAGAGGAGGGCAGACAGACAGATAACACAAGTATGTGGAAAATTGTGCCTTGACATAGTTTTTATTTTTATTTTGTATACAGAATTAGGCCAGTTTCTTTCACGTTTTGTGGGACATAATCTCAAAGATGGATCAATAGATTTAAGTAAATCGTAGATCAAAGATTGCGGTTGGCTTTTGAGGAATAAACTGGAAATATCTTTTGATAATCTTCTTCACTTCTCAATAAAGTTCCTTTTTATTTCATTTTTTACAGCTTTGGAGAAATACGGTTTGTCATGATTTTTTTTCCTTGATACTAGTAGCAGTTTTCTATACATAGGATTCTGCCGGAAGTTTCTCAACTTGAAGATATAATTCTTCAAAGAAGACTTTGAGAGAAATTCTTTGTCAAAGGACAATTTCTTCAACAGATCGATAGATTAAATGAATTAAATTGTCGATCAAAGATTTTTGCAGTCTTTTCAATGAAATGGAAATGTCTTTCAATTTTTTATTTCCCTTTCCGTGTTTTGAAAACAATTGACTCGTGTATTATTCGACCCTTTGTTTTGATTATGTATCAATATACGTTCGAAATTAACAATCGCTTGTAGGCAATTAATATTGATCTAGAAATTAAACGTTTTAGATGTTACAAAAAGAAATACTTCCATTTTTACTCATCCAGTTCCCATGAAAGGTGAAACTAGTTTTAATTTTGAATTTCAAGTTTCTGGAGTGAGGTGGAGGAGCCAGCTGAAATAGGATAGAGGTCAGTAGAACTGTAAAGAGTCACAACATGGATGTTTGAGGTGTGATAAAAAAAAACCAAGATGAGGATATTTCTGGACGATATTTTCATCTGCTTTCATCTTATCTGCATAATGAAATGATGGAACCAACATAAGACGCTTGTCATTTCCAGGTCTAGTTCAGATATCACAAACAGGCTGAGTTAGTAGGAAGTGATACGTAGACACCCTGCAGGGACGGCTAGAGCCATAGCCAGCATAAGGGCACTTCATACTTTTCTCAAGGGAACTTCTTAATCAGAGACAACAACCTCCTCCTCAGAATTTGATTACTGGCGACTAATTAAACTCAACCAATGTTGTTATGATGCCTGGTGGCATTGGTCTACAGAACCAACCGTTTCCCTGTCTGAAGACAGAAAATTTAATAATATCCTTCCGTATTAAGTAGCCCGCCCTTCCCTTAGGGGGTTATATTGGCGTAAATATCGAAAAACTGAGTTATGGTTTCTTAAATGATCACAAAGCGATCTATTCCTTGTTGATAAAAAAAACTTTACAACTATTCAGTGGATAATAGTTGGATAAAAAACATTTATAGGGATGTTTGATAAAGTTAGTGTTGAAGAAATATGGGTTGGCATAGTTTTTATGTTTCTTAAAACCAATAGTAGTTACTGTACGTATTATTAGAGCAAGCGTTTTTTTTTCTTTAAGGAATAATCCTTCTCAGTGTTTTTCACTCGTGGGATTTTTAAAGAAAGACGAAAAATTGAAACAATGACGAAACAATAAAATAACAAAAAGTATGGGATCAATTATCTGAGTGTATACGTTAAAGTACTGCAACACATATATGACAACAGTGACTCCTTCATCAGGCTACATAAGGACTCTGAACTGTTTTTGCTCCAGTAAGACAAGGTGATACCAGCTCACCCAAACTCTTTACAGTCTGCCTTGAGATGATCTTTCGGAACATGAACTGGGAAAATAGACGGTGAATACTTGAGCAACCATAGATTTGCAGACGACATCGTCCTTTTCGCAGAGAACCTACATGACCTCCAACTAATACTAGATGATCTAAATAAAGAAAGCAAATAAGTCGGCCTACATATGAACTTCAGTAAAACGAAAATCATGCGCGATAATCATGTTGAGAATAAGAACGTAACTGTCAAAATATAAGATGCAAAATTTGGCAAGGTAGACCACTGCATCTACCTAGGACAACGAATCTCAATGAAACTTTCAAGAACTACATAATTCCAATAATCCTAGGAAGAAGAGTATACAACCAATGCATTCTCCCTGTAGTCACTAATTGAGCTGAAACAAGAAACCTAACCAAGAGACTGACTTGCAAACTGAGAAGTATGCAACGTGTGCATGAGAGAATCATGCTCAACCTCACATGGACAGATCACAAGACAGCACAGTATATAAGGAAGAAAACGGGTGTTCGTGACATCATAGAAACGATTAAAAACTCAGATGGCAATGGGCAGGCCATGTTGCAAGGATGAAAGACAACCGATGGACATCATGTCTCACAACATGGATCCCCAAAGACCGCGTAAGAAATCTAGGCTGACCAAACATAAGATGGAGAGATAAACTTGACAGATTCAGGAGGTACTGGCTCTGCGACGCCAACGATAGAGAATTATGGCGAATCCTTGGGAAGGTCTATGTCTAACGACGGATGTTAAAAGACTGATGATGAAATGGTTAAATCAAATTCATAAATGACAGATCTAGCGTGAAAAAAATATGGGTTGACGTGGGTTTACGTTTCATTGAACTAATTACAGTTTCAGTACATTCTATTGAGCTAGCTGTTTTGTTTTGTTTTTTTCATCTTTAAGAAAGAATCCTTTTGTATCAACTCCAAAAGCGTTTTTTTTTTAATTGCGAGGAGCTTTCTTTAAAGAAGGTCGTTGAATTGATCAGCCGAAAAAATGAGGGAACTACAAAATAGCAAAGAGGGTTAGTTCACTTGTCCTATAATATCTTTGAATGTTTACGATTCTTTTCTCAAAATTATAGACAACGGCCGGATGTTTTCCAAATTCAAGACGTGAGACTTCAAAGGGGTTTATTCCTCATGAGATGCCATTGTTTACAGATCAATTGATTAAATTGCTCTTCGAAGAATATTGCTTCTCTTCCAAGTCCCCTTACTCTCTTTTCTTTCGAAGTTTTCAAAATGACAGAAAAAATTGTTTTCATCATCGTTGTCGTCATCAGTAGCTGTAGCATTTTTAGCGTTCATTGTTGGATGCAAGAAGCAAGCAAGAAAGTTGGCCTTCCAATGAACTTCAGCAAAATAGTGGTAATGTATTGCAAATATGTTGGGGACAAAGACACAACAGTCAAAATCGAAAACGCAGAGCAAGACATAGTAGACCTCTACGTACGACAACAACGAATCTCCATGAAACCCTCAAAAGAAGAAGAAATCAAGCGTAGAATCACACTAGGATAGCAAGCGTTTGACAGAGCTAGCTCAACCTTCAAAAACAGGAAGATCCCATTAATCCTAAAGAGAAAGGTGTATAACCAATGCATCCTCCCAATAGCCACTTATGGAGCTGAAATATGGAACCTAACCAAGAGACAGACCCGCAAATTGAGAACCATACAACGTGCACATGAAAGAATAATGCTGGGGCTCACATGGAGAGACTACAAGACAGCACAGTACATCTGAGAAAAAAAAGAGTTAGGAACATCATAGAATCCATTAAAAATCTCAAATGGTGGTGGGCTAGCCATGTTGCGATAATGGCAGACAGCAGATGCACATCACAACACGCGACATGGATCCCCCGAGGTCACATGCGCAACCGAGGCCAGCAGAATATTAGATGGAGAGACTTGCTAGACAAGTTCAGGAAGTACTAGCTCTGCAACGCTCATAATAGGGAAGTGTGGCAAATCCAGGGGAAGGTCTATGTCTAACGACAAACGCTAAAAGACTACTGATGATGATGATGATGATGATGATGATGATGATGATGATGATGACCGGGGACAACGAAACTCCGTGAAGTCATCAATAGAAGAAGAAGAAATGAAGCAAAAAATCGCACTAGTTGCCTATGGAGCAGAAACGTAGAACCTAACCAAAAGATTGACCCTCAAAACTGAGAACCATGCAACGCACACATCAGAGAATCATGCTCAACCTCACATGGAGAGATCATTATACAGCACACTATATTACAGCAAAGACAAGAGTCCGAGATATCATAGAAACAGTTTGAAAAATCAAATGGCAATGGACTGGACCGATATCACGACTCACACCATGGATCCCCAGAAATCACATGCGAAACTGAGGCCGACAGGATACAAGATGGAATTGAGAAAATATACACAATTTAGAAAATACTGGCTCTGCGACGCCCACGATAGAGAAATGTGGCAAATCCTGGGGAAGATCTATGTCCAATGACGTACGTTAAAAGGATGATGATGATGATGATGATGATGATTCCTAATAAAGTAATCACTATAGTATCTCAAATAGTCTTTCAAAACCAAGATTCCTGATCCTTAACCTTCTCCACTTTTAATCCCCTTATTCTATCATCAATTCTCTTTCCTTAACCGGAATGTACCCATTACCAATACTTGGAGACCTGACCTCTACTCACTCAAGCCATTAACCAAATCTCAAGACAGCCATCACTATCAATTCAGCTTTCCTGACCCACAGCGACTTGGTGGACTTTGAATGGAATGTCTCATTGAATTGATTCTACATAACCATCTACTTCTCTTCCAACGCTGACAATGCCAGACTTTTCCACTGAATACAAAGCATTTTTGCTTCCAAACGTTCAAAAGGGGTATACAACCAATGTATCCTCCCGATAGTCACTCATGGAGCTGAAACATGGAACGTAACCAAAAGACTGAAACGTAGACTGAGAAGCATGTAACGTGCGCATGAGAGAATTACGCTCAACCTCACTTGGAGTGATCACAAGACAGCACAGTATATAAGGAAGAAAACGGGAGTCCGAGACATCATAGAATCCACGGGAAAAGATTTATTTAAGATGGTTGTGAACTTGTTTTTTTATGTATAGGAGGTATTTAACATTATTCAATGTAGAATCGCACATGAAAGGATTATGTTCAATCTCACATAGAGAGCCCACAAGACAGCGCAATATATCTGGGAGAAGACAGGAGTCAGGGACATAGTACAATCCATTAAAAAAAACTCAAATGACAATGGGCTGGTCATGTTGCAAGAATGTCAGACAACCAATGGACATCACAACTCACAACGTGGATTTCCAGAGTTCTTATGCAAAATTGTGACCAACAGAAAATAACGTGACGAGCTAGATGAATTCGGAAAGTACTGGCTCTGCGATGCCCATGATAGTGAGGTCTGGCGAATCTTGGGGGGAGGTCTATGGCCAACGACGGATGCTAAAAGGATGATGATGATGATGATGATGATGATGGTGGTGGTGGTGGTGGTGATTTTGAAACTACTTTTCCTAATTTGATCATAACTTAATGAGAAATAAATGAATAGAATATACGTACATATGTCTTCATCAACGCGCAGTGCTTAAACTACAACTATGTAGTTATTTACGCATTTCAAAGGATTTTGGTATTTAATCACAATTCTAAAACATTCATCCATTTCAATCATTTAATTTGAAACCTTTTCCAATATTCCAAGATTATTGTTGTTGTCTAGACAGTCTCAATCCTTCCCCAATTCTCACGGTATTAAGTCTACGGATAAATGTCCGTTAAAATATATCAAGTTCTGAACTTTTAACACGGGAAAAGTAATTAAAATTCCTTCACTTTTAATTAACTGTCTGGTTAAATATGTATTAACAGAAAAAAAAAATCTAAAATAAAAATTCTCAGAAATTGTGTTCTCATTTATTTCTAGAAGTTTGAGAAAAGAGGAACGTGTGGTTAAATCGATCAAATTAAAAAGGAAAAAGTATAAGAAGTTTTCAAAAAACACGAAAAAGTTTTTTGCCAAAGGCAGAAGATGTTTTATTATGCAATCAGTTCAAATGGTAATAACGTACTTATCAACTTTTTTTCTGTTTTTTCTCTCTTTTTTTTCTGCAAAACGCGTCATTCTGATGAAAACATCCCCTGAGAGAAAACTTCAATTTTCTTACCGCCCTTTCGTACAAGAAGAAAATCAATTAGAACAAAGTAAAATGGAATAAAATCGAACATTTAACTTAATTTGATTTTTTTAAAAACAGAATAATTGAAGAAATATTCATTGTAAAGTTCAGAAACTTACTTTCGTGTCTGGCTCCAAGCGTTCCGAACAGAAGGTCTCAGGGAGCCACTGAACATCAACCTCTCGGAGCATAGAGACAACGTGTGGAACAAGCTGAGAGCCTCGTCGATCCATAGCTATACATTCCATCTTTTGCAATAACTCTTTTATTCTAAAAAAATTGGTAAAATATCCGACAATATTATATAAGTGCATGAAGTGTCTAAGTGCAAAGCACTTTCAGTATAGGATAACCTCTCCTTTGTTTTTCTTTGTAAAACTTTGTTGTTCGACCATTTACACCAAACTGCTTATCACAACAACCACATCTACCAAGGACAACAAATCTCCATGGCATTCTCAAAAGAAGAAAAAATCAAGCGTAGAATCACACTAGGATGCCAAGCCTTTGGCAGAGCAAACCCAACCTTCAAAAACAAGAATATCCCATCAATCCTGGAAAGAAGGGTGTATAACCAATGTATCCACCTAATAGTCACTTGCGGAACTGAAACATGGAACCTATCCAAGAGACAGATCTGCAAACTGAGAACTATGCAACGTGCACATGAAAAAATTATGCTGGGCCTCACATGGAGAGACCACAAGACAGCACAGTACATCCGGAAAAAAGACAAGAGTCAGGGACATCAAAGAATCCATTAAAAATCTCAAATGGCAATGAGCTGGCCATGTTGCGATAATAGCGGACAACAGATGGACATCGCAACACGCGATATGGATCCCCCAAGGTCACATGCGCAACTGAGGCCAGCAGAATATTATATGGAGAGACGAGCAAGACAAGTTCAGAAAGTACTGGCTCTGCGACGTGCATGATGGAGAAATGTGGCAAAGGTCTATGTCTAACGACGGACGTTAAAAGACTGATGATGATGATGATGATGATGACCATAACTAGTCATTATTCCTAAATTATCTCCAAACTAGATTGCGTCAATATGCACACCTATATCCTCTATGGATCTACGATATATTATGGAGGAAAGTATTTGGCTCTGTTTTTGCCCAGGAGTGTGTAAGTAATTATATAGGATATAGGTTAGCGATTTCAGTGTAAAATGAAAAACAAGCAAAGAGATTTTTTTATTCCTTTAAAAAATGAAAACCTTGGCCTACATTTTTAAAACTTATAAAGAGTAACCAGTTCGTAGCAACGAAGATAATCCTCTCATAAAAACCCTCAGAAATATGCTTTTACAAAATTAAAAAAGATTTTCGCTTGTGATATCTATTCTACATTCATCATCATCAGTCTCTTAACATCAGTCAATTAACATAGACCTTCCCCAGGAATCACCAAACTTCTCTATCGTGAGTGTCGCGGAGATAGTACTTTCTGAATTTGCCTTACTCGTCTCTCTAATACTCAGCCGGCCTCGGTTTCGCATGCGATCCTGGGGAAGGTCTGTGTTAAATGGCGGGCGTTAAGAGACTGTGATATCTATTCTATATTCATCATCATCAGTCTCTTATGTCGTGAGTTACGATGCCCATCTGTTGTCTGCCATTCTTGCTATATGACCAGCTCATTGCCATTTGAGTTTTTTTAATGGATTCTATTATGTCCCTAACTCCTGTTTTCTCACCGGTGTACTGCACTGTCTTGTGGTCTCTCTGTGTGAGGTTGAACATAATCCTTTCATGCGCGATTCCATATTGAATAATGTCAAATACCTCTTATACATAAAAAGAAAACAAGTTCACAACCATCTTAACTAATTGTCACAAACAAGACATGATGATACATTTTTATCATATTCAGCAAGTCAATAACTGTAAGATCGTATTAATATGCTCGGTGTATTAATAGTTTTATTACAGTTTGCAAACGTTTATAGTAAATAGTTAACTTCTTGAAGGCTGTTGATAGTGTAAGTATATGTTTAAGTTTTATCAATTTTCTCCAAGGTTTTATTATAAAAGGTGATTGACTTCGTTTAAGTTGGATAATCATTTGTTTCGAATGGGGTTATATCAGCAAAACAGTTACCTTCAAATGGAAGAGTCCATTGTCTCATCAGAGAAACAAATATAAACATCAAGCTGTTAATTACAAAAATACAATTATTTCTTAGCTTTCAATGAGCATGTGGGTTTAGATCGATTGACAATGTTCTATTTCAAAACTATGACTTAAGACATTAGTTCATAACTGGAGACCTTGATTTAGCAGAATAAATCTATTCTCTCTCAAACTTCGCAATAGTTTTCTTCTTAAACAAAA
This sequence comes from Thysanoteuthis rhombus, assembly GCA_963457665.1. Classification (NCBI taxonomy): domain Eukaryota; kingdom Metazoa; phylum Mollusca; class Cephalopoda; order Oegopsida; family Thysanoteuthidae; genus Thysanoteuthis; species Thysanoteuthis major. The sequence continues at coordinate 36,819,678 of OY735239.1, forward strand.
AAAGAATATTTGATTTTTTTTTCTCCGATAGATGTATGATTTTACCTCTAGGATTGAGAATTTGTAACAAGCACTAAGCTGGAAAACGTCCAAAACATGATGATGTTACTTAAAAAAGGCCAAATCTCTCAGAAATAAATCATATAAGCAAACAGTAAAGTAAGAGTCCACTTTGTTTTTTACTTTTTTTTAATTCTTCGTATCTAACCCGGTGCTCGTTGGATCAAAAGAATCTAATTCCTCTGAGTGGCACAGAGAAAGCTTTAAAAAAAATTCCAAGTTCCTTTTTTTTTCTTCATTCATTTCTGAAGAAATCCAAGATGGCTTCTGATCTGTTCCCATTCTGAAAGACGCAGGAGATGAAAATACGAAAATTACAAATACAAAAGGAGGAATAAATGGTGACAATTCATTGATATATACCACTATGGTTTCCTCAAAACTTGTTTGAAAAATTATAACTAACTGCTCATTAGATTATCAAGGAAAAATAAAATGTAAAACCGTAGAAGATTGATGAATCGAAACCTCAAAACGACTTAGATTTGTAAGGTTACTGTGTCGATTCTATAAGGTTGGTTCAAAAACATTTGCTGCTCTTTTTATTTTACGCTCTGCTGCTTATTTCTGGAATAAACTTGTATGCATCCTCCCAATAGTCACTTATGGAGCTGAAACATGGAATCTAACCAAGAGACAGACCCGTAAGCTGAGAACCATGCAACGTGCACATGAAAGAATAATGCTGGGCCTCACATGGAGAGACCACAAAACAGCACAGTACATCCGAGAAAAGACAAGAGTTAGGGACATCATAGAATCCATAAAAAATCTCAAATGGCGGTGGGCTGGCCATGTTGCAAGAATGGCAGACAATCGATGGACATCACGACTCACAACATGGATTCCCCGAGACCACATGCGTAACCGAGGCCGGCAGAATATTAGATGGAGAGACGAGCTAGACAAGTTCAGGAAGAACTGGCTCCGTGACGCCCATGATAGAGAAGTGTGGCAAATCCTGGGGAAGGTCTATGTCCAACGACGGACGCTAAAAGACTGATGATGATATCTTTGTTCAGGGGATTTACGATTTTAAAGGGTGAATTTCGCCCTATCTATTTAAACTGAACGTTTTCTTTTCATTATCCATTCGGATTGATTTGAGACTGTCGAATCAATGAAAGAAGAAAGCAAATTCGAGTAAATTTGTTACATAAAGCACTGGAAACTACATTGCTTGCAATATCAACGAATTATTCAGCAAAAGAACCACCAACGAAGGTGTTGCGTTGGTTCCAAAGATTTGAGGAGAACTTTGAAGCTGTGAACATATTTCTGTGATCCAATCGAGGTTCATTATTGGGGCGGATCCACGTAAAACTCGATGGACTGCATAAGAACTAAACGTTGACCATTCAACAGATAGTTGACATTTGCACCGAATTGAAGGAGCAAAAAGGCTCGATTTGTCGTGAGAATGACCTCAGATAAAGTCCAAAAAAGCTTGCATGTCGTACGAATGATCCTGGAGAAATTGGACAGACCAGGCTAAGAAACACTACCTCAACCAGTTTACTTACTAGTTTCTTTACAATATCTGCATCTAGTTACAATTGAACAATTATTGACTGTAAATGAACGATACAAGATTTGTGCATAAAGCAATCATTTTTGGCCTCTGACTTACCAGCGGGCTGTTTGACTCAATGATAACAGTGATGTCAAGTTAAGATTCGATTCACACCCATTATTTAAATTGTTTATTCTATTTATAATGTCTTGGCCAAGTGACACATTCACTCTGTAATAACGGGGGCTGAGTACAAATAGAGTTTCAAACAAAATAGTACATTTAAAATTATATATATATATATATATATATATATATATATATATATATATATATATAAAAGTTGTTTTTAGAAATACATATTCAGTGTTTAAAGCTGTAAACTTTTCTAGAATATATATATATATATATATATATATATATTCTAGAAAAGTTTACAGCTTTAAACACTAAATATGTATTTTTGATAACAACTTTTTTCAAAAATCTTGTGTCATTTCAATTATTTCTAAATATCTGTTGATGTAATTCATGTAATTCTTTTTAATGTTTCTTATGTTTTACGCAGAATTTTACATTATGATACTATGTGTGATTCTTTTTTCTTGTTGGGCTCGTCAGTTGTTTGCTATGTTACTGTTCCGAGGATTCAAAAACAAAACAGCTATATTAATGTTGTTGTTGTCGAAATAGTTTTTAAGGGGGAAAGGAAACCAAAAATTGCGACATGGTAGTGCTTTATCGCTGGCAAATTTGTGCCTGCTTAGAAACTTTTTTTTTTGCTAAAAACATCTTCTTGCAATAATTCTCTCGGAACAATAATAAATAAAAGTACTTACGCATGCGCAGAGAGAAAAAAAACAACAGCAGAAATCAGCTCGTTTTTGCCACATTTGCTTTAATGGCAATGAATTATAAATAAAATGGATTTCGTGGTTTTCTGTTGTTTTTCATTGTTGCAGAAATTTATGTATATTTTTTTTTTAAATGGAAACCGTCTTATTAATATGATATTTGCATCATACACGACATAAATACGGAACCACTTTCTACAAAAAGTAACCATGTGAGATTCTTTTTTTATCAATTTTTTGTATCGAATGTCTTTTTTGATATTCTCTGACGAATTGAACTCGACTTTCTTTGGTAGAAATCAATCATTTCATCGTAATTGTTCTGTACATAAACGCTCGCAAGCATACAAAATGGTGGGAAGAAACTTTTGTATGGAAATATACATTCATTCATACAAATATAGAGTGAGCAATGTTTATAAAAATTATTTATTGTTTCTTAAAGAGAATTGTCTCCTACCCTGTATATATCACTGTATGAAAGCCAATGTCTATTCTTTCGTTTCTTTGTCTGTGGTTGTTTTCATTCGATAACAAAAACAGAATCCGTAATTGCATGCTGAAGCGATTACGGAACAAGATTTTGTGAGTGTTTTTTGAATTTCAAAACATGTTGGCCAATAATCTAAACCGATAATAACCAGGATAATGAGAAACGATTTTTCAAACGAATATATCAATCAGCTTTCAACATTACAATTTAAGATCTAGCTTTTTACTGGACTTTTAGTATGCCCGACCGACTCTTTCTTTCTCTCCAAACCAACGACTTTCACTATTTCGTTGTTTCCTATCGATTTCTATCTTGACGCATTTTATGAAGTCATAATTATTTATTTCTATTTAGAAAGGCAGCTTCTGTTTTGTGTACGATTCATCCGTCTATATATCCGAACACAAGTATTTTGCACAGTTCCAATTAAATCACTGTTCCTGCTCAGTCGTATTCGTTTATCTTTCAGGTCAGTTTCTGTTTTTACCTATAATCTGCTACACTGTCTCATCTTCTTCTTCACAACTTTTGCTGTTTTGTTATTTCCTATCAAGTTCCATGTTGACGTATATTGTTCTGATACCCGTGTTTGAGGCTCTTTTCACTAATTCTGTTTCTCGTATCAGTCAATGTCGGATCATGCTTTTGTTTACCTCCTTAACGCTCTGCCCCGTTATTTCTCATCCCGTTTTGACTTTTGCCAATCCAGCGATGACCAGACTCAAGACGATACAGAAGAGTAAGATCGATTTCCCCGCCAACTACTGGCTCTTCAAATCTCTGGTATTCCCTGCTCCACTGAATCGGTACAAGCTATGAACACTGATGGCCTAGACAGAAAGACAGATCCAGGCGTTCGGAGCAAAACGTCGCAGGAATCCGCTCCGAATATTTTACAAGGAGCACAAGATCGGAGAATACGTGAATTGAAAGGTCAGAACCGTTGTTAGTCCCGAGAAACCTCTCCTAGCAGCAGCGATTCGACAAGAGCTGATATGGTTCGACCACGTTAGGCGGTACGATAGCCTGTGCAAGACTGTCATGCCTAGGGCCACAGCAAGGACGGAAATCGGACGGCTGGTTTGACAACGTGAAAGAGACGACAGACAAGACCATTCTTGAACTTTCAGTATGGGCATGGGGGAGGATCTCAGTTTTTTCGGCCTTCAAACACTCGAGACGATGGCAACAGTCAATTGATTGAACTGAACAGAACTAACTTTATTCTATATTTTATTTTATTCATTTCTTTTGTTTGTTTTCCTCTGATCTTTTATTCTTTATTTGTTTCGTGTATTTTGGATAAACAGTTGAAAATTACACGGTTATAGAAAACCCTGACGGTTATTGATGCGGTCAAAATGAATGGAGGGAATCTCGTCTATATATTTTTCCTCGTTCCAACGTATTTGTTATCTTTCTTTCTATCGTTTATTTGTTTTTGTTGTTTTTCCAAGGTTCTAATGTCCGCATATGTGTGTGTGTAAAGGGCATATGATACGAAGGTTTTTATCCTACCTCAAAGGGATGTTGGATAGTCTATAGATACACTGAAGAGTTGTAATACGACGAAACAGCTGTCTGTGGTTGACGCAATTATTGATTATGTATATACTTCTTTCTGTGCTATTTTATGGTTATTCGGTAATGGTTCTATTATGAGACAACAGTTCTTCAAAAATGATTAAATCTTTTTTCAATAGAAAATCTCCCATTATTATTTGTACTTGTTGATTTTTTCCTCAAGCAGTAACTAGTGCATTTTACTGGAGATCGTGTGACACCAAGTCTCCTTAACACTTCTGCATCTTCCTTAGTATTCAAGCTGATTTTCATATTGCAATTCTCTTGACATATCCAAAACCTCTGTTAGGCTCTCGTGGACTTTTACATGCTCACCAACAAGGATAGTTCTCATCTTCGTATTCAAAATCATTCAACCTCTGCAAATTCTGGATATAAGATCTTTTTTGTTAACCCCTAGTGTACTGAGAATTATAGCTAATACAGCTTACTGTATCTTTTGCTAAACAAATTTAAATTTTAAAAAATATTTTGATAAGATAATTTCAGCTAAGCTGCATAAATTTCTTTTATATTTTATGATAATGGCAACGAATATTTTGATAATTCTTAATGTTAATCCTTATTACTGTTTATGGTCAGAAAATGTTTCTATTTGTGTCTTTCTTGATTTTCTTTTTTCTTTCAAACGCCGTGATTCTCTGCTTTCATTATGATGCTCATTAAGGAAGTGCCCAAACGTGAATGATTTATGCAAATACGAGTAATCAGGTCGATGTAGAGAAATTCTCGAGAGACAGTTGGTTAAATCAGTAAGCCATTGTTCATCAGAATCGAAGCACGGAACGCCTCCCGGGAGTTTCTAATAAGTCATGCAATCTTGAAGAAATTCATTACCGTTCTTCTGGGATACAATTGCACAACGGGAAATTAAGGAATTCAGAAGATACGAATCCGTACACAGAAAGTTACTATCACGTGACATGTCTTTGGAACGCTGCCTTGATCGGTGTGATTGGATATCGATCCGTTGCAAGTAGTAGAGCAATGATCAAGGATATGCAATGGTGGACTAACCGTTAGGATGAGTTGGCTTGAGCCTGATGTAGAGCTGTAGCCAGGTCAAATAAAAATAGATTATAAGTATTTTCATGGGTTCTAGCCAAGCTTGTACTCTTCTTGATCGCGAAACATACTTGATAATCATCTTTTTACGGTAGATGAGTAGGTTTATTGTCTAACTTTGTCTTGCACATGGACACAAGCGTACACCATTCAGTAAGGATCAAAATCAATCACAGTATACTGTGGAGCGAGTTTGTTAACCCCCCCCCTCCCATGGAATCGTGCAATTGGCTGAAGATTCGAATTGAAAACAACAAAGATGAGGATAATAACCCGGAGATTTATCCATATAATTGCCACCGTGACTTTTCTTGTTTCATTTTCAGTCTATAACGGTGTACTCTCCTACTTGAAGGTAACAATTGTGCTGATAAAAAAAATTTGGGCCCACCATTTTGAACAATAAAAGTTTGAACGAGCTGGGGTCACCTTTTAATAGAAGGCTTGGAAGAAATTTGTTGCACTTAGTAATTGTTCGTTTACACTTTGTTGAGCTCTGGAGTAGTAAACTATTCGGTCTTAAAAACGGTAAAAAGATGTTGAGAAATTGTTCAAATTTCGCAGAAACACAGATAAGATCTCTGGCCAAAGATCAAAGTGATTATGAGACTAACAAACTGCCTGCTGCATTATCAGGGCAAAGAAAAAGTCAAGCGAAGAATCATTCAAGGTACATATACTTAGGACAACGAATGTCTTTGAAACCTACAAAAAAAGAAAGAATCAAGTGGAGAATCACCCTAGGATGGCAAGCCTTCGACTGAGCAAGCTCAACCTTCAAAAACAAGACGATCCCAATAATCCTAAAAAGAAAAGTATACAAGCAATGCATCCTCCCGATAGTCACTTATGGGGCTGAAACATGGAACCTAACCAAGAGATCAACCTGCAAGCTGTGAAGCATGCAGTGTGTGCATAAGAGAATCAAGCTCAACCTTACATGGAGTGACCACAAGACAGCACAGTATAACAGGAAGAAAATAGGGTCTAAGACATTGAAGAATTTATTAGAAAACTCAAATAGCAATGGGCTGGTCATGTTGCGAGAATGACAGACAACCGATGGACATCACGACTCACAACATAGGTCCCCAGAGACCACATGCAAAACTGAGGCCGACAAAATACAAGATGGACTTGACAAATTCAGAAAATACTGGCTCTGCGACGCCCATGATAGAGAAATGTGGCATATCCTGAGTAAGGTCTATGTCCAACGACGGATGTTGAAAGACTGATGATGATGATGAAGCTTTTAGCAGAGCAAGCTCAATCTTCAAGATCAAGAAAATTCTGCTAATGCAAAAAAGGGTATACAACCAATGCATCTCTCGATAGTCACCTATGGGCCTGAAACATGGAATCTAACCAAAAGATTGACCCCTTCAAACTGAGAAGCATGCAACGTGCACATGAGAGAATCATGCTTAACTTGGCATGGAGAATTACAAGACAGCGCAATATGTTAGAGAAAAAACAGTCTGAGATATCATAGAATCCATCAGAAAACTACAATGGCAATGGACTGGTCATGGCAGACAACCGCCGGACATCACGACTCAGAATGAGGATCCCTAGGAACAGATGCGAAACTGGGACCGACGAAATATAAGATGGCGTGACAAACTAGACAAGTTCAGGAAGCATTAGCTCTGCGACGCCCATAATAGAGAGGTCAGTCGAATCTTGAAGGACTATGTCCAACGACAGATGATGGGTCATGTTTTGATGTCAAACTTAAAGGAATAATCTATTTCTGGGTATCGGGAGAGACCTGTGTATTCTCATTATATCTACAGGGTGAGAAGATTCCCTCCAAATGTACTGCATTATGTGCAAAGAAATTAGATTCAATGCGAAAGCAGAGATTTGGTATAACGAATTGTGACATGAATATGACCTTCCGAAACTGCGGTCTTATGAATTCGACTGATATAAGATTTCCAGCTGTACCTCCTTTATCATCCAATTTGAACGTAACCCTCTTCCTCTCGACTAAATTCGGACACGACTAATCCCTTAATGGAACGGACATCTCACACACCTGGAACCAACGCAATTTTGGAAAATTATATTATCCGCCGGGGAAGAAATGAATAGGTTTTGCAACATTGAAGAATCTTCCTTCCAGAAGATTTAATCAATAGAAGACAGGGCACAGGTTGGGAACTTTTAGATGGTCACCCGAAATTCAGATGACGATCCTGCTGTAGCGAAAACACTTTGTAGACCAATTACAAATGAATACAGCTTTTTCTTGCTACCTGGAATTCGTAAGAATGAGAACAAGTCACCATTAATTTCAATGAGAAAAAAAGAATTAAGCGCGTTTCCAGACCAAATATATAGAGATAATAGCGTGTTGGGGGATATATTTATTCCGATCATTGATCAGGCATGCACACCATCCCTAATTGTAAGATGGCCGCAATACAATCTTCTCTCCGTCCATTGCATTCTTTGCTACATTCGGTCTATGTATCTTTAGTCTGGTTAATATTTAATGAAACTGAGCTTTTAACCAGAATGCCAATGTATGGGTTTATATCTATCCCTATCAGTTCATATCCATCTATCAATTTCAGCTTGTTCATCTATCTATCTATCTATCATTCTATCTATCTATCTGTCAGGACCCTAGCTCAATAGTATTTCCGAGTTAACATAATCATTGTCCTTTTGGCTGAATCCGGACAACTAATCCCTTCATGGAACCAAAACTAGAAACCACCTGGGATCGCTGAAATGTTGAAAAACGCTATTATTTACCTAGAAAGATAATGAATGGGTCTTAGAACATCGGAGAATCTTCTTTCCAGAGGATTAAATCAATATGAGACAAGGAACAGGTTTAGAACGTTAGACCTTCACCCAAGACCACGATTATTATTTTGCGGTAGCGATAAAATTGGGTATGTAATAAATATCACCTCTTTTTAGTATGGTTGATGACTGATGTAACTGGCATTTTCCCATAGTAGCAGTTGGAGTCTTTCCGAGAAACAGATTTACTCAGTTGGAAGATTGCTGAAATACAATTATCTTACGCTCAACGGCCAAATCTCGCTCTGTAGGAGAATATCTATCCATCTATCTTCACAATTCCCGACTGTTCATATCT
>OY735239.1:36833367-36838367 GCA_963457665.1 Thysanoteuthis rhombus
AATACTGATTTGAATTCAGACTTGCCCTTCTGGTTGCCTTCCAAAGCTAGAGAGCCCAGTCTGTCCTGCTATTTTTCCCATAGCTGGGGGGATGCCTCTTCCTAGAGGAATTAGTCTAATGCAAACGCAAGCAGCCTCGACCGGTATTTGAACTCGGTCCGCCGATTCCATTTTCCATACCGGAACCGTTTCGCCAATGCGACCGCTGAGACAGTCATATATGCTACTCATTCCCCTATACAGATTACAGGTTTTCGTTGAAGACCGTGTCTTCTTTGTAGACGAGGGTCCCTGTCCCTTTCCGACAATGATAGGGTTGTGCTGTTGTGAACGAATCCAATGGATTCAAACATGCATCCGGGGAGAATGATTAATACCCGGGAAAACTTGAATTGACAATCATTCAGTCAATAAACATATGATCGATAATTCACTCTTGAAATTCATGGTGAAATATTCTATTTGCATAAAGTGAGAAGTATGATATATTCGGGTTTACCATTATCTCAACTGGAATTTCCTTTCAGAGTCACGCACAAAGTTTGAGTCGAATATTGACTTAGGTTTATTTTTTCGACTCGATCCGACAAAACCAACAGAAACTGAACGAGTACTGACAAAACTGATCAAATATGGTCACCATTTCTGTAATTAGCAGTAGTAGTGGTAGTAGTGTCCTTGATTTCAGTTTATGAAAGTCACCAGCCTAGTCTCAACAATAGGCCTAAGGCTGACAAGTTTTGAAAGCCTGAAATAAGGCTGACAACCTTGTAAGTTATGACAATCCCAACTAGAGAAAAATATTATCACCATTATCATTATTATTATTGTGTTGTTGTTGTCAATGTTGGCGTTGATTTCAGCTTATGGGAATCACCAGCCTGGTCTCAGTCAAAGACCTAAGGCTGGCGACCTCGTAAGTTATGACAGTCCAAATTAGAAAAAATATTCTTATCATCATCATCACACAAGTTGTCTGGTGGTCATCGCTAGAGATTGAGTGATAACAAGTCTCCACAAGTCTCTAGCCCTCTTCTCCTCTCTCTCCACACCTTCTTCAGTTATCTTGCCAGGTCCTGGTGTTTCCCTAGGGTTCCACTGTCTTTCGTATTTACCCTGTGATCTGCACGCATGATGACGTCTATTATTTGGCAGATTCTCCTTCCGTAATTACCAGGTCCGGTCTTCTCGCTTGGATGGGCTGGTCATTTTGGATGTCAAAGTCCCAGAGTAATTTATGGCTTCCATTTTCCATGGCTGCTTTCAGTTTGCGCTGATACCACTTGCCCGCATGGTTGAAGCACATTCGTATGCTAAGTCCCCAGTGTATCACTTACTATTATATGAAATTTCATGCATGTCATACCTGGTGGTTTTCACAAGAGATCAAGCGCCAACAAGTACAATCAGTCTACTAAATTTGTTGGGGTTTCTCACCTTTAGGGCCATATTCTGATAGATTTATTCATTTGTTTGTGTTTTCAAGCGCTCTTGGTCACACCGTTTTGTTTACAGACTTGCAAATTGGCATCACTTCTCCTCCCGAATTATCATTTCTAAATTATTGGAAAAAGCTTCTTTGTGCCTGATTCTGGCAAGTTATTAATAACATCACGATTCCCCTGAGACTAGATGTTGTTTTTTTTACTTCTTTGTTAAATGTTTTCCTCTGGAAAACGCCAGTGATGTGAGAAATAGAAATCATTCTGACCATATTTATTTTTCGATGAATCTATTTCATATGACTTCAAATTTTGACACTACGGTTGTTCAATTATTGACTGTACTGGCAGTTACTATTAAGATTAATGTATGAATGTCAACGTCTATCATATCAGGTGGCTTTCACTGGAGATCAAGTGACCCCAAGACCCCTCTATTTGCATATTTGTCTAGTGGCCATCGCTGAAGATCAAGTGACAGTAAGTCTCTTCAAATATCCCAAACCCTTTAAGTATACTCGGAAACCCTAACAACACCGTGACCTGTACAATCTCAACCCTTTGTCTGGTTTCTAACATATCACCAGATCTTGATAGTAATGTTTTTGATACGGTTTAAGTCCCTGCTTACTATTACATGCACGAACGTAGCTTTCACATTTTTCACCTTTCTCTGCTTCCAGGCTAAGGTCCATTATTCTCCAATATTATACTCTCCTTCACATTCACTTTCACTGGAACTGGTCGTTTCTAAGAGATCAGACAAATCTCTCCAATGCTCCAATACTTTCCTGATTATTCTTGCAGATTTTAGTAATGCAGTCATCTGAGTTGTTTAGGTTCCTCCTTGGGTTTCCAACTATTTCAATCTCTTTGCAAAACTTTTCAAGACTGCTCCAAGTACTCCAATAATGATGGGTACGATCATACCTCATTTTTTTTAATTGTTTGTGTTACTTCAAATAGATCTCTGTCATCTGCTTGAACATGAACTTCCACTACATGACAAGTTTTTTTTTTCTTTGTTCACAACTCCATCCAGTAACTTGACCTGGATCAAGTGATCTGTTTGAAACCAGAAAAACCAGAGAATTGAATCATTTCATTCTCAATGATAGCTTCTGATGTATGCATATAACATTGATATCATCATCATCATCATCATCATCATCATCATCATCATCATCATCATCATCAGTCTATAGGCATCCGTCGTTGGACGTAGACCTCCCCCAAGATTCACCAGACCTCTCTATCAGGGAAATAGCGCAGCCAATACTTCAAGAATTTATGTACCTCATCACATCATCTTACTTTCTGTCGTCCACAGCTTCACACCTGATCTCTGGGGATCCACCCCGTGAGACGTGATCGTAACCCCACAAATGGTCCGACCAACCATCCAAGTGGACAACAGATTCTTCTCTCTTTGAGTTTCTATCTTGGTATGCGCGTGTGTATCTATGTGTGCATGGGTGTACCATCTAAAAACTGGGGGGAGTCAAAAATTGTTTTAGGGGTCTCAATGATCATTTTGGACCGGGAACGCCCAAATTTTGTGCTGGTATTTTTTAAAGATAATTTTAGATTTAAAAAAACATTTTTTCAGATAATTTCAGATTATTTCTTAGATAATCAGTTTTGTTACACGCGCAGGCAATGATGATCTTTTTATGCGATGTACTAATATTATTATTTGCATTTTCACTTCCTCGCATATCACAGTAGCGCTTGTTATTGTTGTTTATTGTTGCTGTTGATATATTTCATGCATTTTTGTAATCCTCATTTCTCCTGTTTCTCACAATATTTACATATTTCGTTATCGAATAAGGGGAAAAATCGATGTTCAAAATATTCGGTTTTCCTTGGAATTTCGCTGATAACTTTTTGAACTGTCTTCGATCGTTTTCCATAATCCAATATTGATTTTCCTCGTTAATTCATCGGTTCCTGTTGATGGACGTTACTGAAGCGTTGGCAAAATGAATATCGTGCGGAGGTGTGGAGTGGCCAAACGGTTATCGAAGAAAAAAATGGAATTAGCAAGCCGTTCAAAAGTTCAAAATCTGGCTGAGGCTGTAAGTGTTCACTTGGCGCTAATGACCTTGGTAACGGCCTGAATCCAACCTCAAGCTACTGGGAAATAGCCAGACAGATTCGGCTATTAAGCCTCGGTTGGCAACTAGTCTAGGGCACAGAAAGGTTTGATTACAAACCGGCCTCAAAGACATAGGCTTTGTTAGGCTATCCCACCCTTGAAACAATACCCTTGGTGAATCCATCTGTGATGCCCCAACCATCCTCCAGCTGAATTCATCTTTAGTGTCCCAATGCTTGGGGCCTTATTACAGGATGAAAATAAGTAAATAGGTTTGGTAAGTCGATCAATAGAAACCATCACATGACCGTCGTTTTTAGGCAGCATGCCTTCTTGGGGATGATCAATTAAAAAGTGGAAAAGAAGGGGTGATATTTTTTACACCTTTTGTTGGGCAGCCACTACTATAAACATCTGAAAAAAAAAACAAAGCAAGTGGATTGAGTCATAGATGTTTCAGAAAAAAAGGAGCGATCAATGAATAAGATACTTCTCTCTCCTTTCGTTGGATAAAAATAACTGAAAACATCTGGATTTTTTAGAAAAAAACCGACGGGTATGAACTTGTGACTAAGTTAGCCTGAAGTTCTTTTGTAGATCGACCTCACTCTAAAAACCTATTGAAACAAGGGAAAATTCCAAAAACGATTCTCAAAAAGTGTATCGTAGACTAGCAATGGAAATTTACAAGACTGTACATTTCTCACGTTTTTAAAACCCTAAAAATGGATGTTAAGGGACAAAAACAAAACAAAAAGTCTTTCAAAAAGGCACTTTTTCGAAAAATCCAAAAACAATTCTTAGATGCTGATTGTCTGTATCACGGGCAGATGTATTCTGCACAGCTCCAACACTTTTGAAACCCTAAAAAAATGGGTGCTTTGGGGACAAAAATCCCCCAAAAGACAAGAAAGCACTTTTTTTAAAAATGAAAAAAATTTTCAGAAAGGGTCCAGTGGATGGCTTATGCGAATTTACAGCCTTATAAGTCAGTCCGTACCGCCTGTAAACGTTATAGACTGACGGGCACAAACTAGTGCCCAATTTAGCAGAAGGTTTAATTGCAGATTGAACTGACGACTGAAATACTAGAAAGATGACCACTATACATACTTAGGACAGCGAGACACCACGAAGTGATCAAAAGAAGAATACATCAAGCTAAGAATCACACTAGGCAGTAAGCTTTCGGTAGAGCAAGCTCGACTTTTAAGAACAGGAAAATCCCACTTGTCCCAAATACAAGAGTACACAACCAATGTACCCAACTGATGGTTACATACGGAGATGAAACATGGAACTTAATCAAAAGATTGAGCCTCAAACTGGGAATCATGCAATGCGCACATAATAGAATCGGGCTCGAATACACATAGAGAGATCATATGACAGCACAGTATATAAGAGAGAAGACAAGAGTCCGGGACATCATAGAAACTGTTAGAAAACTCAAATAG
>OY735239.1:36843367-36853367 GCA_963457665.1 Thysanoteuthis rhombus
CCATCCAAAGATATTGCCTCAGTTGCAAAGAAATTAAATGCGATGTGAGATTAGAATTCCCTCCTAAAGAATGGTTGCATAAGTAGGACCTTCTGAATCCACAGGCTTAGCGCCCTACATCAATAAAAATGTTCAGCTGATCGATTTATTGTCCGAGTTACCATAACCCCTTTCCTCTCGACTGAATTTGGACAACTAATCCCTTAATGGAACCAAAAACAAGCATCACGTGGGACTGTTGCAATGTTGGAAGATTATATTATTCGCCCGGGAAGGAATGATGAATTGGTTTTGGAACCTCGACGAATCTCCCTTCTAGAAGATTGAATCAATATAGGACAGGGTACAGGTTCGGAATCTCAGACTGCTACCCAAAAGCTTGATGAAAGAATTGCATCTTCTTTCAAATTGATAGAGGTTCCCACAGCTATGGTAGAAAGTTCCTATAAAAAAACCTTTCGTAGGCTGAAATGGCATTAAGCGAATAAGCAATTAAAATCAATTTATTAGTGAAAGAGTTTCAAATAGTTTCGGAACCAAATTGAATTTATAAATACTTGCATCATAATCGACCTTGACAGAGGCAGGTTATACTCCTCGAAACAGTCTGCAAAATCCCTTTTTGAAACTGCCAACTACTGCTTCATCACGTTAATATCGTACACGGTCTAAAAAATAAATGAGGTCCCACTGTCGACTGAGAAAAATGCCTGTTCACACGTGTGCATCAGCCATCTCCTGAATTTTCGTCAGATCTCCACACAAACCTCGTACTTTGTTGTTAAGTCATTATTCTGGGTCGCAATTATTAAGGATTTAGTTTCTCTACTCAAATTTATTTTGCGCAAGCATGTCTATATATTTTCTGAATAAATGTCCGATACTTAGGTTGTCTTCAGTGGTTCTGTGAGCATGAAAAGGTCAGGTGTGTTTCTCAGTGGAATTGTTATCTATGAAAGTTAAAAATTAGATTTAGCTCCTATGCCCATGCAGGCAATTTTTTATTGCCCTAAATCCAATATGGCTGTCGTCAGCCATGTTGGATATTATCTTTTCAATCACTTGGCTGCACAGAGCTGCACAGAGCAATTTTTTTAATATGAAGGCTTTATAACGACTGTGAAAAGTTAACATTTCAGAGCTGAAAATCAGTGGCCATCCTAGATTTGAAGGTTAGACATAGGTCAATTCATCACCACATTAATCGTATATTCTGCAATCAAAAAAGTCCCAGAACCATGTACTGTGTAGCATTGAAGACCAAATCATTGTGAAGGTTATTCCCAACGTGGCCGGTGGTAGACATTTTGGATGTGGGACTCTAAAAAAATTGCCGACATTTTTGCGATGTGCAGGGGAGGTGATTTGAAAAATTTATAGATTACGAATCCACTGAGAAACGAACCTCAGCTTTCCTGTGACCCGTAACTGCTGGAGATGACCCAACTATGGGTTCTTTATTTGTAGAATTTGGGTCCTCAATTCACTCATCAAGTTCGACTGAGTAAACATGGCATTTCTTCTTGAATGTTTTTATAATAATCATTCTCTTGCAATTGCATTATTTGGGTCGGGCAAAAAATGAATTACTCAAAAAAGAGCAGATCAAGCCAAGAATCACTCTTTCAAAGAATCACTCTTTTGAATAATTGAGCAAGCTCAACCTACAAGAACAAAACAATCCGACTAGTCCTTAAGAAGGATATAAGACCAATGCACCCTCCCAATATTCACTTATGGAGCTGAAACATTGAAACAAAATCAAAAGATTGACCATCAAACTGAGAACCATGCAACGTCCATAAGAGACAGCATATATATATATATATATATATATATATATATATATATATATATATATATATATATATATATATATATATATATGTGTGTGTGTGTGTGTATATATATATATATATATATATATATATATATATATATATAGTAGATTGTAGATTGGCTACACGAACTAGCTCATGTTTCTGCCCTCTTGGGGCCTCATCAGGCGAATCTGCCTGATGAGGCCCCAAGAGGGCAGAAACATGAGCTAGTTTGTGTAGCCAATCTACAATCTTCTATTTATTTCCAGCTCTACTCTAAAACTACTTAACTCCATGAGTAAAATGTTGTATGTATCGAGCGCTCTATGAAATAAATCCATTGCGTTTCAGAAGTGGCTTTATATTATTGATATATCATTATATTGTGTTATACTGCTAGCCCGATTTGTACAACATATACTGTATATATATATATATATATATATATATATATATATATATATATATATATATATATATATATATATATATATATCAAAAGGGAAAACAAGATTCAGTGATATGATCATGATAATGTCAATGAGCTGGTCATGTTGTGAGAATGGCAGACAACCGCTAGATATAACTCACGGCGTGGATCTCCAGAGAACATATGAGAAATCGTGGCCGACAAAATAGAAGATGGTGTAACGAACTAATCAACTTCAGAATTTACAAATTTATATTCGTCTTGCAAATATAGTGAGGTACTTACTATGATTTGAAATTGCTAAACAAGAATATATATCGCAAGATTAGTTTGTTGAGCATGGTTTTACTGCAGGTGCTCTTTGTAGACAAAGGTTTCTACAGTTATCTGATCGGTAGCAAAGTTACATCAAGATCACGCAACCGTTTATCGAGATATCTAAAATAGCTGGTTCTTTCCGGATAGAATCAATAAGCCATAACTGTTTCTTTCTTTTAACATACCTCACCAATCATGCAATAAAAAGTTCCTGAACATGGGTGCAGCCTAACCAACTTTGGTCCTTGGGGAGGTTTTACAAGAAAACTCTCCTGCCAATATGCATTTTCATTTTATATCCTTTTATGTAAATATTCATAGGCTTTAAAGTTAGCCCCCCCCCCCCTTTAAGGATGTCATAAGTGGAGAAAGCTTTTTTCTAAATCAAAATTAGATTAAAAAGTTTTGAGAAAAAAGCATTTCAGACTTTTTTGAGAGGGGGTGGTTATAATGTTACTATAATGCAAACTTGGCCCTCACTATATATATATATATACATATATATATATATATATATATATATATATATATATATATATATATATATATATATATATATATATATGTATATATATATATAGTGAGGGTGTGTGTGTGTGTGCACGTGCGTGGGGAGAGAGAGAGAGAAAGAAAGAGAGAGGGGGAAAGTCGCTCATTGACTTCGAGACGAGGTCTTTTAAAAAACTATAACCAATTGATAACGTTGAGCAAAGTATATATATATATATGTATATATATATATATATATATAGTGAGGGTGTGTGTGTGTGTGCACGTGCGTGGGGAGAGAGAGAGAGAAAGAAAGAGAGAGGGGGAAAGTCGCTCATTGACTTCGAGACGAGGTCTTTTAAAAAACTATAACCAATTGATAACGTTGAGCAAAGTATATAAAGTTGAAACGGCTTACTTTCAATATCATGAATTTACATTCATCGTTATAAATTCAGTGATATTTTGAATGAATTCATTTTTTGTACACAACTTTTCTATCATCAAAAATTATGGAAATTCGCTTTTAAAATTCTTTCGAATAAGATGGCTGATTTTGATTACAATTACTGTTGGAAAATTACCAGTTTTATATTTTGAATTCATCTCCAAATCAATGAATCATAACTCTTATCTTATCTTTGTCTGCAAACCCCACCAATCAGATGATGAACTATTCAATATAATTCATTCATTTTTGTCTGCTTCATTTCATCAGTTTCACATCAAACGATACTTATTATAATTGGTGACCGATCAATTCCATCTTTGAATCTGTGCTGAATATGACAATCTATAAGAAAAAAGATTCATGCCGACAACCAATTCTATCATTGAGAAATAGATATAAAACAACAGAAATAGTTATAAATGTTTTATATTATTTGGAAACTCTATTTGAAATTACCTTTTGCTGAGAAACAATAGAGTAGATATGGACAGTAAATGAACAAGATGAGAATGTGAGAATAAAGCAGTTATTTAGGACTTCGTCTTAAAACTGGGCTGTTTAACTCAATGGAAAGTGCGATGCATAGCGGTCACATATCGATATTGTTTGTTGTATTTACGCTATCTAGACTAAATGATACATTCACTGCATATTAACGGGGGGGTCATTTCAAATAAAGTTTCAAAATGATAATTATCTCTGTCGGATTATGAATCCATTTATTCGTGATAAATTTTATATATATATAATCATTCGAGCCACCTCAGTGGACCATAGGAGACCAACCCTTTGTTTAAAGAGTGTCGCACTGACCCTTAAAACACTATTGCTCTGGATGAAGCATTAGTCTATACACTGGTCCCGTCGCCTACAGTACAACGGCCGGGGAGAATCTTCAAAAGAATCTTCGTCAGCGGAGCCAAGCCTTAATATATATATATATCATAAATGTTAAGTTACTTTGAAACTCTGTTCGAAATGATCTACCGTTATATCATGGTGGATGCATAGACAGCATAAATAGAATTAAAGATGATGGGACTGCTGCAGGAAATTTTATTCAATTGTTTATTCGATTTACGCTGTCTAGGCCGAATAATATATTCACCGTGTGATAACGGGAGACCATTTGAATAGAATTTCAAAGTTATATAGCGCATATATAATTATTTCTGTCGGATTATACATCCATTGTCTTAATATATATATATATATATATATATATATATATATATATATATATACATATATATATATATATATATATTGATAGATAGATAGATAGACATACATTTATACAGAAAGAAGAAACCAAACATGTTTTTTCGAAAATGGACGACCTATTCTGGTTAAGATTCAGTGGTGAAGTCTAGTTAATGAACTCTACCTTCTTGTAAAATCCAGCAGCCTAAGAGGCCACTAGTTGTGAAATCTGCAGAAAAACTGTCGATAGAGTGGGATATTCTTTGTGCGACGACCCTTCCAAATTAAAACAGATTCGCGCAATTGTCTCCGTGGGTGAATCTCAAGAATTGCATTTTTTCAACCAACTTCGGGTCCAATCATTACAAAACCGCCATCGACCTAACCACAACGATCATCAACCTACTAGATTATTTAAATCTTGACAGTTTAATCTATTCTTAGACCTGTCAATTGAATCCTAATCCTTGAAGAATGAGTGAAGAACCTGAGAGATTAACACTTCTTCAATCTCATCTAAAATGTCAAAAGATTGAAGTCTTTTATTTAGAATTCATTTCGAAATCGATGTCATTACTTTTCTCTCTTTATCGGCAAACCTCAACAATCAGATAATGAAAGAAATCAATAAAATTCATTTATTTTTGTCAGCTTCAGCTCGCTAGTTTTATATCAGAGGTCAGTGATCATTGTATTGTATTAGATGTAACAATCTATAAGAAATCATATCTATCTATCTATCTATCTATCTATCTATCTATCTATCAATATATATATATATATATATATATATATATATATATATGAGTGTGTGTGTGTGTTCATACAAACATATGAATATTTATGCATATATGTATACGTGTGTTTTTTAGTATACCTTGACGATTCATGCTAACAGTGGACCAGCTACTTTCAGTGGAATAACTTATGAGAAATCATATCTATTCTATCTAATTTCGGCTCTTGAAAACTAAAAATGTTTCAACAAGGAGAATGTATTGTCTGCTTGTGGTTGGAAAGCTTTTGGCATTTTTGTCGTCTGAGACACTTGAAATCTGAAAATCCTACTGATTTTTTGAGCTTTGAGACCAGTTCGCTGCCAGTGTCGTCACATTCTCTAAATGTTATTCAGATCAGTGGCATCATTCAGTCTTTTGAGACTATAAATGGACACCTGGGTGGCCAATACAGCAAGTCCCCCCTACACTCACCGATGTTGTCTTAGAGGAAGGCAAGGGCTAATACTGCTCGACACCAGTTCCTTTATAGGATTTGCTAGATCGAAGATCAAGACAATGTCGTACTACCGTGCGGTCTCTAGACTCTGGTTTTGAATTTAAAATTTTGGTCCTAGACTGGTTGCCATCCAAGACTAGAGGGCTTAGTCTTCCAAGCTATTTTATTCGTAGCTAAGAGAAGAAGAGATGGGTTATTGCCTTTCTTAAAGCCATTAGCGCGGAGTTTACACAAACAGTTTCGAGTGGAATTTGAATACAGCTAGCCCATCAATGCATTCTTGTTTGCGCAGAGACAGACAGATGAAGGTTTCAAATAAAAGTTTCGCTAGGGGTGGCCTCCTATCCCTGGTTTCTGCACACTCGATCAGTGTACTCAATTAGCTACTGGGTGTACAGGGAAATTTATCCTAATGAAGAGTTTTCCACATCCTTCGTTCATGGAATCGAACCCGAAACCTGTGTTGACCTTATGTGTTAATCATCTGAGTGGACATTTCCCAACGGTTTTCGTTTAAGACCGTGTCTCCTTTATTGATGAGATTCCCTGTCCCTTTCAAACGCTTATGGGGTGTGCAGAGAGGGTTCAGTGTGTGCGGGGAGTACATGCAAACGAGTACGATGAATTCAAAAGCGCATCCAATGAAAACATTGAATCCGCACGAATATTCAAATTGCTAATCTCTCAGTCAATAAACATATGATCGATAATTCGAGATTCAGTGAACGGTGAAATATGTTATTTACATACAATGAGAAATTCAAAATATTTGTGTTTTTCTGAACAGGAATTTCATTTAAGTTTTACACACTGTTTCAAATTGAAATTCGATTTTATTTTCTTCTTCTTCACTATTGAAGTCTTCATTGATAAAATGAAGAAATCTAAATCAACATTTACGGTAGTTTTCATTTGTATTCGTTAAGCTTACGCATCATTAGTGACTGATGGCTTCCGAAGGAGATCAAGTGACAGCAAATATGTTTAAAATTCCAAGATTTTACTCGTACTAATCTGTATTCTAGACGATTTCTCAAGTGCTGTCGGTGGGATTATCTCAGATCCTCCCCGAATTCCCAGTTTTTCCTACCTTTTTGCTAGGTTCTTTGCGACTATTCCCAGGGCTCCGACTACTATTAGTACTACTGTCTTCTTATGTAGCTCCCTTATTCCCATGACTTTTCACACTAGTTTGTATCTTTCGTTTTGATACGAGATCAAGCAAGTTAATTCCATGATCCAGTACTTTCTTAATTATTCTTCCCGATTTTAGTAATGCTGTCGTCCTGATGCTTTCGTTTCTTACTTGTATTTCGAATTTTTCCCATATTCTAGCAAGGCTCCACAAGACTGTTCCGAAGACTCCAATAATGATTGTTGATAGTCTTTACTTTCTCAGTTTTCTTCCGAAGACTCATCTCGTATTTTGGTATCTTCCAATTTTGCTTGGTCATCCGATGGAACAGTGACATCCACTGTTCCACGGGTGTTATTCTCTTTGTTTATGGCGAAATCAAGTTACCTTGACTCGTTTAGGTAATCTTTTGGAATCTCAGAGTTCTGGAGAATTTCTAATTGTTCATTTACTGTGGCAGATTTGGTCCAAGCCTATACTATTTACGTACATAATCAAATCAAAGTTGCTTTATTGTTTTATTGTCAAACTGCATCTCTTGATTTTTGCTTTATTTTCGTATTCGACAACAATGGCGGATGACAATGACCAGATCAAAAAACAATGGCGTTATGTACAAATACCAGTGACATAGTGATGTATGCAAATTCACCCCCACTTCTGGAGCCCAACTCAGGTCGACTTGTTTTGCTAAAATTTGCAAATCCCTTTTAGAGGAACTAATAATAAAGGAGCTGAAATGAGACACATCATCATCACAAGCAGCCTTTTAGGGTCTGTCGTTGGACATAGACCTTGCCAAAGATTTGCCAGACCTTTCTATCGTGGGTATCACGGAGCCTATACTTTCTGAACTATCTAGTTTGTCACGCCATCTTATATTCAGTTGGCCACAGTTTCGCATATGAACTCTAGAGATCCACATTGTGAGTCGTAATGTCCACCGGTAGTCTGACATTCTTGTAACATGACCAGCCCATTGCAATTTGAGTTTTCTAATGATTTCTATGATATCCCCGACTCCTGCTTTTTTCTCTAATATACTGTGCTCTTTTGTGATCTGTCCATGTGATGTTGAGCACGATTCTCTCTTGTGTACGTTGCATGGTTCTCAGTTTGAGGGTCAATTATTTAGTTAGGCTCCATGTTTCATCTCCATGACTGACTATCGGGAGGATAGTTTTTGGATCATATTGTATGGAGGAATGAATTTCATTTTGTTTATCTTTTAGATTTTGATGAATCAATGAAGTTTTGGCCCTAGCGTTTTCCTTATTTCTAAAATATTTGCATATTTCGTTATCGAATAAAGAGAAAATCAATGTTTAAAATATTCGGTTTTGCTTGGTATTTTGCTGATAACCTTTTGATCTGTTTTCGATCGCCTTTTCATCTAATATTGATTTTTTTGTTAACTCATCAGTTTCTGTTGATGGAAGTTACTGAAGCGTTGGTGTTCGGCAAATCGAATATGATGCGGAGATACGGAGTGGCCAAACGTTTATGGCACGGAGGATAGATTTGGCAAACCAAGTTCGAACTTCGGTTGAGGCAGTTAGTGTTCACTTGACACTAATGCCCATGGTAAGAGTCTGAATCTACCCCCTCCTGCTATCGACAAATAGTAGGGCAGAGTCAGCAATATAGCTATGGATATCGACCTGTATAGAATACGAACAACTTTGATTCCAAACCAGCCTGAGAAGGATGGGCTCCGTCAAGCTATCTCACCCTTGACACATCATTTATAATGAATTCTTCTGAGGTCTCCAACGACTCTGCGCCTGGTTACAAGATTTTAAAAAATAAATGATATCTAAATTGGGCGCCTATAACAGAGCAGTGATTATTCAGGCTATTTCGATGGATAATTCTCGGGAATGATAGTTTTTAACGCAAATGTGACCATATCAAAGACTAATCTCAAACTAGTGTTAATGTGAGACGTCGGCTATGAAACATTGGCTTGAATGATAACATCTCGGATTATTATAAGGATTTCAATCTTCCCTTGGTTCCTTTTTTATAAACTCGGGATAGACGGGCCTAAACTTCGAAAAATGTATAGGGCACCTGAAATCGAACGATAATAAACTGCTCAGGGTCATTGATTGTTAATAGTGGATCTGATACACACGGGGTGCCTCACGTTGTGCCCTGATTCTAAGAGTTTGGAAATAGAATTATGGTTTGTATATTTATCTTGCAAGCTATTTCGACAGTTTTCTGACCTGGTGACTGAGGAGGCCGCGTGGCTTATATATCTTCTCTATGATACCCATTGGGAATGCCTTAAAACTTTCCATCCTACATTTTTTTCTTTTAAATCCTGATTATGTATTTTTTTCGTCGTTGCATTTCTGACTTTCTTACCCTTCGCTCCATTTCGACTTGATTCCCTTCGTATGAAATATTCAAAAGCATCTATGCATATATTCCTCGGAGCGGTTCACAAAATTTATTTTCTCGGTGTATTTCATATGAACAAGCGTTACTTTTTTAGCCTTCTATATATTCATATATATATATATATATATATATATATATATATATATATATATATATATATATATATATATATATATACAGAGAGAGAGAGGGGGAGAGGGTGAGAAAGAGAGATACATAGATACATAGATAGATTTTAACATCTTTCCCATTTTTTGACAGGCTTCAAGCTATATTCAAACTAGTTAAACCGTGGAAAACTGACGGATTTACTCTAATGGATGTGCTATTTTTTTAAGAAAATAAATTGTATATATATATATGTATATATATATATATATATATATATATATATATATATATATATATATATATATATATGTATATATAAATACATATATATATATATATAAATACATATATATATATATAAATACATATATATATACATATATATATATATATATATA